>WEIT01009741.1:0-14002 GCA_013389985.1 Dryoscopus gambensis | reverse complement strand
AAGAAACTTCCACGTCATAAAATTTTTTGAGATGTCTCTCTAAAGAAATTATCACCATAGTAATTTGCTAAAGGTTTAACAGAAGGGATGTTTCCTACACCCAGAATGTACAGAATATTCCAGGTAGCTGTGTTCTTATTTTCTCTTCATATAACCTCGCACAATCTGTGACACTTTGATATTTGAATCGCATAGACATTTTTGCAAGTGGGCTTGGAAGAGTCCTAATTGGAGTCCAGTATTAGCTGGAAGTGATAGAAGGAACAATTCTCTAGATTACTAATTCTGATGTTAATGGGCCAGATGTTATTGGTAGCTGCCAGTTGAGAACACAATGGCCAAAACCTTTGCATTTCTAGGCTAATGCTGATGAAAAAATCATTTTACCACAGCTAGCATTCTTGGCCTGTATGATTTTAACACCTAGTAACCTCATTATTTGAGTCTATATCTTAGTGGAGAAATTATGTGAGCTGATTTAAAAAAAAAAATCCATTTTAGCTTTCTGCTATGCTGTGATTTTCACAGATTACCCTTTTACAGTATGTCACTCAGGATCTGAGATTAAAAGAAAAATCACTGTACATAGATTCCAGCATACTTGTGCAATTCTACTGTCTTGTGTGCTACAGAAAGATTTCCCAAGTTTGTGTCTTTTTGTCATTGTTTCTAATAAAATTGCATATTTATCAAAACCACAGGAGAGCTACTTTTTAATTTTCAGACAGTATTCTGTAAGTCTGATATTTAAAGCTTATATAGAAGTAATTGTGGCTGATATATTCTGTCATTTCAGTTATATATGCCAAATTTAGCACTTTTTGCTAAAGTTTTCGAATACACTGAACTCCTTGTAATAGTAATAGAGGACAAGTGCTTGACGATGTAGTTATTCAGTGGCTCACACAACTTACACTTGAAAATGGGTTTCACAATGGATACTTAAGACTTGTTTTTAGTATGTTCAATTTAGGCTTCTTAACACAGATTTGTTTTGCTTCGTTTTCTAAATATATTTTATGAAGCAAAATGCATATATGGAGAATCAATTATAGAAATTATGACAAAATACAAAGAAAATATTATACCTCATAGATCATCCTTTTAAATTAGATATATTATTAGATACTGATGGATGTGATCAAGAGCAAAACATGACTATAGACAATAAAAAGGTGACCAAAAACAATAATGAAGAGAAAGAGATGAAAGGTAGACATGATAACATAAATTTCTAGGAACTTTGAAAGGGCAATGTTTCTTTCCTAACAATAGTTTCAATATGAACTGTAGCAGAATGCAGATATTGAACTAGAGTGTAAATTATATTTAAAAGTGTTAAGGTTCAAAGTATGCTTCAGACTTACAATATACATAATAATCCCTTTTTCTTTGTGCCGTGTAGCACTGTATCTCACCAGATGAAACATAGTATGGATTCTTACTTATGATTATTTGAAAATCTGAAAACAAAACTCATCTAGGAAGAAAAACAAACGAAAGATAAATTTAAAATATTACATAACTAATGCTATGATTCTCTGTAGTTAGAAGAATAACGAAGTAGCGCATATCACCATAGAAATATTCACATTCTTCTTGTGGTTTAACCCAGGTGGGAAGCTCAGCTCTACACAGCCTCTAGCTCACTCTTCCCCATGAGGGTTGAAAGAGGTCTGGGAAGGTTAAAGTGTGAAAACTCATGTGTTGAGATATAGACAGTTTAATAGGTAAAACAAAAGCTGCAGGAACGAGAAAAGCTAAGTGAAGCAAGGAATTAATTCACCGCTTCCCATGAGCAGGCAGGTGTTCAGCCATCCCCAGGGAAGAAGAACTCCATCACATGTAACTGTTACTTGGGAAGATAAACAACATAACTCCAAACATCTCCTCTCTTCATACCCTAGCTTTTATTGCTGAGCGTGAAGTCATGTTGTATAGAATGTACCCTAGGTCAGCTGGGGACAGCTGTGTCCCCTTGTACAGCCCCAGCCCACTCACTCCTGGGGTGGGGTGAGAAGCGGAAAGGTCTTGATGTCTTGTCTGCACTGCTGAGCCGTAACTAAAACATCCCTGTGCTGCCGATACTGTTTTTAACGCAAATCCAAACCAGCCCTTTATCAGCTACTATGAAGACAAAACCAGTACAAAATTCTACAAATAGTAGTCTACAACTAGTGTATTTTAATATACTTGCATCTCAACTATGCCTGCAAGTAGGCAATGTTGAATCCAGATCTATATTAGTAGCAGAGCTGAGACTGAATAAATAACATCATTCTACATGTAATAGAAATAATGAGAACAAAACTCCTGCAATTCCAACTATGCTTTCCACATAAAAAACTGCTGTGGCATAAAAAACTGTGACAAAACTTCTCTGCAATTCCTGGCTTAGATATATAGGAAAGAGATGCTATGTACTTTGTTGCATCTTGAGTGACTCACGTTAACTAGATGGCTGTCTGTCTAAGGTTGCTGGCCAGCTAGTTCTTTCCAAGTAGTTTTTACAACCTACATTGTAAGAACTTACTTTTCAGACCTCCTTTCTTTTTTTCAAGATTTGATCAAGGCTGACCAACAGTTTTTGTAAAATATAGAAGGAGAAGCAAGAAAGGACTAGACAGAAGCAAATCTTGTCTTCTTACGAAATCAAACTAATAATTTGTGAAAAATCATTTGAATTGATGTTCTCATACTGCTATAAAAATTGTCTAAAAATGATCATTCTGCCAGTTTGAATGTTGAGTATCTCAACAGAATAATGATGATTTGCATGGAGTTTGTACCTCATTCATCTTGACCCTCATGTACTGTGTCATGATTTAAGGGACCTTTTCAATTTGTCATTTTATCTTGGTACTAAGACTGCAGTGAATAACTCTCTATGAGAGAAACCACAACTGAAGTCACAGTGGTCGAAACTGAGTTTTGGATTTAGGATCATCTGTAGCTGGAACCAGCAGACTTGAAGCCTGTGAACCCCTTCCCCTCACTGCAGAAGAATATTTAGTGTACTGTAATGAGCTATAACATGCTGAGTGAGCAGGAAAATCTGAATATATGAGTAATATGCTGAACAGATGTTGAAAGAGAGGGTTGCCCTGTAGCCAGTATGTTTCTGGTGAAAAAAAGAAAAGAATATCAATCACATTTAAACAGCTGGTGTCAGATCATAAATGAAAGAAGGAAGTGACAAAATGCTGTGTTGCGGCTCTTCGTCTCTTAGCACCTTGCAGGATGCAAATTTAGATGTTGAAGTCTCTCCATGACTAGGAAATAAACCACTTTTAGCCCAAGAACATCATACACTGGGAGGACACAAAGAATCCTCATAAATTACTCGATAAGAAATGCAGAGGAAAGATTATGCTCTAACTGCATTCCACAAAAGCATTCCAAGTGATTGGTTAGAAGGTGAAACTCCATCCCTGTTTGTGAATCATAGCTGTGGGTGCTGTCTGCATGTCACTACTTCTTTAGAAATTGAATTTCTGGAAGAAATGTTTCTGCTTTTCTTTCTCCTTTTACTCAAGTCCACATAGAATGTTCCTGGGATGGATGTGATTTCAACTCAGGCTTTTTCCCAAATTGATTTATTAGGTTTTGACAGAAGTCATGAAATTACAGTAGCCAATAAGTTGGCATTCACTGTAGCTAATCTATAGTCTGCTCAAGCATTAAAAACCAGTAACCCAAATCATCTAACCTCCTAGGAAGCCATTCTAACTAATCAGCTATTGAATCACACTCTGCTCCCAAACAGCTTTTGTTCAAATGTTCTGATGAAGATGTTCTTGCCCTTTTATTTCCACACCTTATCTCCTGCCAACATCATAGTAGTGAATTCCTTAAGGTTGAAAGATTGCCAGCATTGCAAATAGTGAACTCTACAGGATACATTAGACCTAGATACTGCAAAGCCTCAAGGAAGCAGCTACTTTCTGTTTGCTCTTCCTCTAATGAAATCTTTTTGGGACATTGACTCGAAAAAGACTAGAAAATAAGTGGAACATACTGGTAAAACAACTTCAACCAGACCTGTTGAGATCCATTTGTAATATGATTTAAATTTGCATATCATGGGTGTCACCCCTCACTGTCTTTAGTCCAGTGTCAATTTTGTATCTGCATAAGCAAGGCTGAGACACATATGCCAATCAAAAATTAAAGCATAAGTAATGTTGTTTTAAGTGGCTTTTTGCTCTAAGAGAAGTTAATGGCATTTAAAGAGGAAAATAGTGTCTATTTTTAGGTTCTTGGCTTGTATTTGCTGGCCTATGTTGGCTGTATCCTGTTGTTTCAAAAATGTAATAGTAACTCTAATATTTGAATAGTGTTTTTTAAAAATGCAAATTTTATCACTACTGGCTTCATGAAGAAAAAGCTCCTATGGCAAAATGCAGCACTTTTTAAATTCCTTTTTCCATGTCTCTTGATTTCTCATCATAGATTCTTTACCTCCCCATAATCTGGCTGTATAATACATTGGAAAAGAAAACCTTTGAGGTAGAACATTTTCAGATTTGAAACAAGAAATGTTATTTCAAATTCAAATCCACTTACATTATGCAGTAATTTTCTTTAGTTTCTGTTACTAAAATTGCTTTTCAGTTTTCTACTACTAAGTATTATTCCTGAATTAAACAGATTTGAATAAGAGGAACTTTTTAGAAAATATTTGCCCTTTTCCTCTCCTAGGGAGTAACTTCTCAGAAACATAATTTTGCTGCTGGTAGTTAGTAAAGCAGAAGTAGATAAGAACGCTTTTTCTAATCACAATTTTTAAAGCAAAAAAAAAAAAAATGAAAGCCAGTATATATATATAAAAGCAACCAAACAAAAAACCCCTCTGTATCAGTTTAAACTTTTATGTGGTTTGGGAATTCAGTTTGCCTGTCATGATGTAGATTCCCTTATTTGTCTTAACTTTTCACTATTAAACAAATTTCTTCAGCCTGTAATATTTCAGCTGTGGACTTAGCCACCACATTTTTATGCATGCAGAAAAATTATTGCCCTGGAATTGAAACCCTACCCTGAAGATATAGGTTTACATATCTGACAGCTGAAACTGTAGAATACTGTGGAAAGAGGAATAGGTAACAGTAAGTTCAATAACGTGAGTCATAAGTGGTAGTGAAACACTACAGGCACAGAAGAAACCTGGCTTTCTATAGATTTAAGCCTCTTGCCACTTAGTCTTCCCTTTCTCTTTTATTGTTAAGGGCAGTAGCAAGGTATTTGCCCTGAGAAGAATTACTTATGGAGAAGTTTACTGCCTGTATTTCAGTAAGGAGGTGAGTTTTGAGTCCTGCATCAGCCCAGCTGAAAGACCTTCAGAGACAATTTAATTAGCTTTGTAATTTCTTATCTATTTTCACAAATCACTGAAATTCATTACTATGCTCAGAGGTGGGTAGAGAGGAAAGGGCTCACAGATGGGCAACAAATAGACAGCTTCTTTAAGAAACTGGACTTCTAATATTCAACAACTCTTGCTGAGCCCATGTTCAGCTGCTATTTGCAACAGATGCTATTATATTACATGCACATCAATTTACCACTTTAAAAAGACTTGCATTTTAAGTACTAGAGAAGAGCTTTGACAGCAACCTCCCTGTTCTTCCTCGAGATTTAGCAAAGTACCTTGTGGGAATAAAGGTTGTATTACAGCTACAAGATGTAAAGCAGAATAATGCAGTGCAGAGGTACAAGAGAAATACAAAGGTGCAGAAGAGGGGTCAGCCATCCGTCTACCACAGAGCATCTGTTGTTTCTCAGGTTTGAGAAACAGACAGCAAAGGAGATCAGGGCTGAACTAGCTGCATAAGTTTTCAATTTTGTGTCAGGACAGCCCAGGTCATGATCTGAAAATTGTGCTGAGAGATCATTTCTCTTAGTGTTACACTTCTCAGAGACATATAATCGCCCTTTTCAAGAGTAATGACTGATAAAGATTCATGCTGAGTTTTAAAAGTGTTTTTGAATTCACAACCATGTCACAACTTCATAAAATTATTGTGTGACTAGAATAAAGTAAAAATGGAAAAGCTTGAAGTTGTTTTTCTTTGTAATATTTTACAATATTTAATAGCATTTCATTGGGCCCATAGCAGACCAAAAGCACAAAAGAATAATAGAAATTATGTTCCCCCAGGACAATACTTGTAAGCAGTATTTCTGGACAATCTATTTATTCTGGTGAGCCAAAAAGAGTTTTGACAATTGACAGAATCACAGAATCACAGAATATGCTGAGTTGGAAGGGACCCACACAAGGATCATTGATACCTGCTCCTGGTCCTGCACAGAACATTCCCAAGAATCACATCACATGTCTGAAAGCATTGTCCAAACACTTCTAACTCTTCTTGAACTCTATCAGTCTGGTGCTGTGACCAATTCCCTGGGGAGCCTGTTCCAGGGTCCAGTCATCCTCTGGGGGAAGGAACTTTTCCTGATACCCAAATTAAACCTCCCCTGACACAACTTCAGGCCATTCCCTCGGGTTCCGTCACTGATCACCACAGAGAAGAGATCAGTGCCCGCCCCTCCTCTTCCCCTCACGAGGAAGTTGTAACTGCAATGAAGTCTCCCCTCAGTCTCCTCTTCTCCAGGCTGAACAGACCAAGTGACCTCAGCCACTGCTCACACGGCTTCTCCTCAAGGCCCTTCACAATCTTTGTAGCCCTCCTTTGGACACTAATAGTTTAAAGTCTTTCTTATATTGTGGCACCCAAAACTGCCCCCAGCACTCGAGGTGAGGCCGCCCCAGCGCAGAGCAGAGCAGGACAATCCCCTCCCTTGCCCTGCTGGCGATGCTGTGCCTGATGCCGCCCCAGGACACGGCTGGCCCTCCTGGCTGTCAGGGCACTGCTGACTCATATTCAGCTTTCTGTCAACCAAGACCCCTAGGTCCTTTTCCACAGCACTGCTTTCCAACAGATCATTTCCCAGTCTGTCTGTATATCCAGGGTTGCCCCATTCCAGGTGCAGAATCTGGCATTTTCCCTTGATAAACTGCATACAGTTGGTGATTCCCTAGTTCTATAATTTTTCAAGATCTCTCTGCAGGGCATCTCTGCCTGAAATCAACAACTTTAATAAGAGTGAAAGTGCTGACTTGCTTGGTAGGGACTGAGTGTTCATATATATATGTGTATGAAATACATGTGCACATTTATATACACCATGTTTTCAGACACTTCTGTAGCTGCTATACACTTGTCAGTGTGTGCACTAAATGTAAAATTTACCCATAGTTGTGGAACACTGAAAACTTTGTCCAGAAATCTTTTTTTATAGACTTTTAAAATGATGATTAAGAAATTATTCATTTGCTTTCTTAAGGTACATTTCACACAAGCACATTTGGTTTAAACTGTGATTCACACGAACAAACCTATACTGAAAACATGCATGATTTTTCACGTAAATCCAAATAATATCAAGTAGAAGCAAATTGCGAAAGGTTTACTACAGATCATATGGTAGCGGCAGTCTGAAGCAGTTAAGGCCAGGATTTTCTTAAAACATAATTTTGGTTTAGCTAGTGCCCTGAGGAAAACAAGGAAGGCAGGGCATAAGACAGGGATCTCAGAATAAGAAAGTGGTCTGGCTAGAAAGCAAATATTGACAAAGTAAGAATTTACATTCCAGGTACATGTGTACAACAAATCTAATTTTTGGGTGGCAAAATATGAAATACGTGAGTATAACTGCACTATGTAATAACTAACCACATATATAGTCCCAGATACTTCTTTTGGAGAGCATTCATAGGAGATTCCCTGTCCGTGTCTCAAAAAATCTGGAAAAACCCCAAGTAATCTCTCACGCTCCTTAAGGGATAGAGAATAGCAACATTTAGTAGGAGCTCTGGGGCAAAAAATGACCTTGGGGCATTTCCTTGCATGATGTTCCCAGTTCATAATCAAGACTTAACATTTAATAAAGAGGTTTACTCTTTTTTAGCCATCAAATGTGTTTTATTTGTATACATTTCCCTAGTTCCTTTGCAAATCAATTTCAGTTAATTCTTGCATATTTACATCATTAGTGTAATTACACCTAATTGCCTGTTTTAGTATAAATACTTCTCCTTGCATGATTAGAACATAATTATGACTCTAGCATATGATGAATAATCACATCATTACAGTTTGTGATGATGTCACAAAAATTCCTAGAAACTCAAAATTTATTACACTTTAGTTATAAGAGGCACTGAAGTAAGGGCTGTCCTGAGCCCTCTTAAATAACCAAGTTAGCAGCATAATTCCAACACAGAATTTGATGCAAATGATTTATGCTTTCCCCAAAGGTAATACAGTAAAACATAATTAGAGTTTCCAGACAAATGTATACAGAGAAAATCAACATAATTTTGACTGCAAGCAATGATGGAGAAACAGATAATATGCACAGAGGCATCTAATTGCGAGTTTCAAAACAGAGTACCTTCATACATTCTACTGATTTTTTTTTATGGTTTGGATTTTTTTTAAATCACACATCTCAGTTTTAGATTCAGCCTTGAACAAAATATGGAGGAAAATGTTAAATATAGTAATAGTGCAGTGGCTTAGATCCTATGCAATTCCTTAATCCTTTGCAAAAGAGAGTTGAATATTACCTTAAGTGTTACAGTTTTCAATTATATACAAGAAAAAATACTGTATATCAGACAACCTAGTCATGAATGAGTTGGCAAGTGACAGATACATACATAGGTCAGGCTAAAGCTGTGGAAGGAAATCCATTTCTTCAGCCCAACAGTGTCTCCAGGTAACTGAGGAGTGGATACGTACAGGAGTCTATTCGTGATAGTGCTCTTGCTGGTTTGGGCTGGGGTAGAGTTAATTTTCTTCACAGTGGCTGGTATGGGGCTGTGTTTTGGATTTCTGCTGAACACAGGGTTATTAGTATAGAGATATTTTAGTTATTGCTGAGCAGGCCTTACAGAAGTTAAGGTCTTTTCTGCTTTTTGTGGTGTCACACTGGTGACAGTACTGGGGGTGCATGGGAAGTTGGGAGGAGACACAGCGAGACAGGTGACCCCAGCTGACCAAAGGGATATTCCAGACCATGTGACATCATGTATACAAAGTGGGGAGAAGAAGGAGGTAATGGGGGGACGTTTGGAGAGATGACATTTGTCTTTCCAAGCACCCATTACATCTGATGAGACCCTGCTCTCCCAGGGATGGCTGAACACCTGCCTGCCATGGGAAGCAGTGAGTAAATTCCTTGTTTTAGTTTGCTTGTGTGCACGGAAGACTTTAACATGCTGAAGAGATAAGGAACAGAAACCTCATGAGGTTCAACAACAGCAATCAGAAAGTCCTACATCTCTCCTAAATGCAAGGTTCAGATAGCTAGCTGAAATTTATTATTATTTTTTTTAAATTAGTTGTACTAGCCAATATACAGCAGGTCTAACACAAGATGTTCATGTAGGGTTCTGCTTCATGCCCTCCGGGAAAGTTGAGAAAAGTATTTTAATTCCTCTATTAAATGTTATATACATTTCAGACCAGTTATAAGGGTCAAATGAGAACAGAGACTGCTGAGCAAGTCAAAATTAAATCTTTCAATTTGAGGAAATAGGGACATTTGCCCTCATACATCAACCCTCTTCTTTGAGAATATTGATGTATGATGCTTCCTATAAGAGTCACTCTAGATAAATGTGGGAAAAGATTATGTAGCTGAAGAACATAGTGGAATGCTGTCAATCGCAGGTGGAGCTGATAGCAACACATAAAATTAAACTTGACTGACACTTTGCATTAAAAATCTTGTATTAAGTTGCTTGTATCTTTGTCAAGTTTTGCTCCTATGAGTTGAAATTTGTTGCAGCAGGTGTTTGCCTCAGGCTTATTTTTTTCTCTTCTTTTTTGAAGCTCTGTAATAGGTCAGTTGTCTCCAAATAGAGGACTAGGGAGATTATGTCCGCATAAGACACACAAGTCTATATTTAGGAAATTCTACTACCTTTTTTTTTGGTGACATATACTTGGAAGAACTGTAAATAATGAACCATCCAGTTATCTTAAAAATCTGTCTAAATCTCAAGGACTACCAGATCCCTAAAATTCAGTCTGTGTTTTCATATAGATGATTACTATACTGTCCTGGGTTACTATGTATTCTATTACCATCTTCATGAGCTGTTGAAACCAGGTGGAGCAATGCTCCCTGCCTCCTCCCTCCTGTTAATGGGCCCATCAATGCCTTGCCTCATGACTCACCATCCCATTGTGCGATTCTCCGCCCAGGGGTACGGAGCCAAGCATTCTCACCTGGATATAATCTGTGGTTTGGAACAGCACAAGCAGCCTTTTCCACTGGATTTCCAGAGGAAGACCAGAGCCTTCTACACCACCACTGGACCTTCAGAGGAAGACCAGACCCTTGTACAGAGTCACTGCTTCAACAGAACCATCACTCCAGGAGGACTGCAGCCACCATTTGATAGGACTGCTACCAACACCCTGACCGTCAGGGGTGTCAGGTTATCTCTGACTCCGTCAATGGGTTGTGTTTTTTGTACTATTGCATTTATTTTATTTTTACTATTAAAATGAATTTCTGACTTGAAGTCTCTCACTAGTTTGCTTTCAAATCAGTACATATACTTAAGCAGCTAAAGCCTCTGAGAGCTGTTTCTGGGCTGAATCTGGAAAATCTTTTTACAATTCCCATGAGCCAACATCCCAAGTATTCTCTGCATTTTACATGTTCTTGTCTGTGCCAAGATGATGGAATATTCCAGTGTGTTCAACTGGTATTAGATATTTTAGACTTTATGTCAAAAAGAGACTCAAAGTTTCAGCTCTTGAAATAAATATGATCAAAATTTATGATATTCTACAAACTTCATTGAACTACTTCAGAAGGATGTTTTGGTTTTGGCCCTAGGTGTCCTCATCTCTGCTTAATTTCCTTTATTTATGTTTTGGATTAAAGCATTTCTGAAGATTTGAAATGCAGAGAGGACCTATAATTTCAGTCCAAGCATACCCTAGTCCTTAAAGATCTAAATACACCTGGCATTTTTGGTGTCTTAACAGCTCTGAGTTTCCTTACAGATTAAGCACGACACAAGATAGTAAATCTGAAAAATGGTTTCCTGGAAGTGTTTTCTGTAGACTTCCATGCATCTGGATCCATTATAAAATCCAGGGACTCTGGTGGACTTTGTGTTTTATATAGTGAGTCACAAAGTTGCCTCTATTTTCAGCTGGAGATTTTCCAGAGCTAAAGTATTTCAAAGTACTTTTCCCTGTGCCCTCTAAGTCTATTTGTATGGTGTCTTGCTGCATTCTCACAGCTTGTAGCTTTTCATTCCTCATTTCAAATGGCACCACAAGTTTTACCATTTGAGTTTGGGGGAGGGGGAAGAAAACTTGACCTTTGGCTCTAATGCAGAGAGTATAGTTGGAACAGTATTCAAAAGAACCTCTCTACCCTTTGGGGTATACATGTTTCTTTTGATTTATTGAACTGTTGTGACAATGTAATGAATTTCAGTCCAAGAAATGCCACAACAATCAGCACGGTCATCTGAGACTCTTACAATGGATGAGCTGCGTTGTTGGGTCTCACACTATGGTTTGAGCTTCTCAGGCAGAAAACAAAAAGTATTATGAGACTTTCTTGCAGATACATGGAAAATTATGGTGGAAGCTGTAATTATTTGCTTTAATAAAAAAAAGAATAAATTGAGACTTAAAAAACCAGCCAACATGCTTGTGAAAAGCAGCTGATGGCAGTTTAAATTTCACCATTCAATGTCACTTAGCTAAACACTAGGGACACCTTCACTTCCTTAAGATTTTTTTTCAGGTCTTCATATGATCCTTTTACCTTTCCTAATTGACCTGTGTCTCCAGAATATTTTTATCTCTATTCTAAATATGGTTTAAAATACTGAATACATTTTTTTTAATTTNGTTCCTTCATTTTGCTTGAAAACTCATCTAGACATAGGCTGCTTTTAATGAGGTTGTGCACAAGGCAGGGCAGTACAATTGCAGGCTTGGATGTGGATTTTAGGTATGCTTGTAATATAAACGATAATGATGTAAAACCCATCTGTGCAAAGGTAATCTTTCGAAGGAAGGAGTTTCACTCCACAAATGTAGGACTGGGGACCTATACGTGGGGAATGTAGGAGGTCCTGCCAATCTTTGAGAAATGAAGAAAGCTGAAGCAATGACTACTGCACAAAAAACCAATTCTCTCTTACCCTTGGAGACAGCATCCTTCAATTCCCTTCTTTTTACCTTTTGCTTTAAAAATAACAATTATGCCAGTTTGTTGGTTTTGTTTTTGTTTTTTTTTTTTTTTTTTTACTTCCAAATAATCACTAATTTTTGAGTGTAAAGACTTTCATCACCATTGTTTCCACTGAGCCCTGAACTGGTTTGGCCAGCAGTGATATATTAGCAATGTTCACTGAAGGAAGATCTAGTCATGATCTTGTAAGATTGATGCATAGACAGGAATGAAAGGCTTAATGACTTGTTTTCAAGTTTTTCCATTGTGTGTGGTTGGGCAAGGTCACATCACCATAAGTGCAAATTTTATGGGATTTTTTTGCTTTTAATTACTGGGAAAGATATTTTCCCTTTGTCTTAGGCATTTAGTGTGAGTTTAGTCTGTTCTGTCTTTTCTTGAGTGAGCCTATCAAAACTGCTTGTTACTGTGCTTATTCAGGAAATTCCTTATCATAGACTGACAGATGTGAATGGTTGGCCTAAATGGTTTGTTATAGTCTCATTTTCAAGGGATGTCCTGATTTCTAGTCCTGACAGCAGTACTGAAGAAAGAAATGGAATTCTTCGCCTCCATCTCTGTCAACCAACCTGAACAAACACAGCTACTGAGCTCCGTAATGCATAATCTTGCTGGATTTCCAGTGTTAAACTCTGACCTTTGAGAGCCAGGTCACAGATCTTTTACTTATATTTAATCTTTGCTAAAGCCAAGGCTTACAGCTAATTTGATACTACTTCATATCTTGTAATCAAATGGATTAGCTGTTCACTTTCTTTCCCTCTTCACTTTTCATAAAGAAAGGTTATCCTATTCTGTTGTTTATGTATCAAATAATTCCAAAGACTCTCCTCTTCCTTTTGTTATATCTAGCCCTGCCTCTCAAGTAACTGACAATGCATTTAGTCTGCTTAGCTTGCTTAGTCTTTTTCACTTGATTTGCATTTTGAGTAAAATCTTTACAAGACTTTAGTTGGATATTTCCCTATGGATTTACTATCAATGTAAGGGATCCTCAATACCAAGTTCATTAGCTATTCTTTCACTGATTGTAATGAATTAATTGGTAGAAATCTGACTGTAATTTTGACTTACGTAAGAGAGTCACTGTAACTCATCTTGTTCAAACATTCATTAATCGGCAGACACAGAATATTGCTAGAGTTTACACAAAGTGAATCTGTAATACTTTCTTGATTTTCAGCTCACTGCTTAGGTATATTATCTTTTGGAATAATTTGAAAACACTAGTATTTAACCTTTAATCTGGTATCTTTAGAGTTTAATTGGCTACCAATATATTTTTATTCTTTCTCATCAAAAGCACAAAAGGTTAACATATTCCAGTCAAAAGTTGATGCAGCCTGAATTTCCACCTCAGAGATTCAATTTTATGTTACTAATTCTGGTAGACTTCTGGAACAGTAGTGAATAAGCTTTTGGGGAGTGTTTAGCAGGTTAGCATTATGAATGAAAGGATTACTCAAAAGAGAAGAAAAGCTCTCCACCTAAGTAAACTCATAAAAGAAAATGGTTAGTCCAGGAGTAGGACAGAATATTTCTTCAAGTTCTCTGTTTCCAGGATTTCATTGATGGCAGACATAAGAGTTCTGAAAGACATGTGATCACAGCACACTGCTATGAGAAGTGTTATGTTTTTCATATAATTTCTGGGAGACCAGGATTTGTGCTCCTTGGTGCTGTTTAGTACCTTATA
>WEIT01009739.1:24397-76011 GCA_013389985.1 Dryoscopus gambensis | reverse complement strand
CAGTTATGAATGCAATAACAAAATGGTAACAAAATAAGGCTAAGTTCCCAAAAAACGCCATCTTTATCCATTTAGGCATGCATGTACATATACAGTATTTTTGATGCAACTGCATTTATGAACTTTAGTTGTTGTTACTTCTAATTTAATGATTGTCTGTAACGGTACACTGTGCAAAATTCAGTAAAACATACACATCTGGAAGTATTTCAGCAATTAAATAAGCATGTGACACTGTGGGTTTAGATGTAAATTGTTTCCTGGTCTTAACCCATTGCAATAAATGATATGTAAACAAAGTGCTAAAAAAGTATCTTTCTGTTTGAATTCAATCTATATTTTGTCCAAGTCAGGAACAGATCATTAGTGTGTTACTGTAGGTTGTCAAAAATGAAGCTTGAAAATTATTACACTTGTGCAGTTGTTGGCTCCTAAAGGATCAAGACGCCTTACAAATCTAATTTTTTTGTATTATGATCTATACATACGTGGTGCTTATTTATGATGAATTCTTCCCCGACTTCTTGCATTTGAAGATGTTTTGACTTTTATTATGTTGAGACACAGACCAACTAAAACAGCAAGCCCTGCAGTTTGATTGTTTTATTAAAATGTTCCCCAAATCAGGAATACTAGATTTGACTTTGATTTTTCAGGTGTCACTTCTAAATCCTGGAGAACTGGTGAACCATACTCTTATATTTTGTAGATGAGCTATTGTTTTTACTTTTGTAATGTAACAATAGTGCAAAAAGCATCTGTTTTCTCATATTTATGTCTTCAGATGTTCTTGTTTCTCAATCATGCTTCAATTGATACCCTGGACATAGAAATGTAATTTTTTTTTTTTGGACACATTTCAGCTTCACTGTTCAAAGATTCAATGGATCGTGATTATAGAGTTGTGTTTTTTTTTTTTTTTTCAAGGGCATCTGTTCTTAGCCACAGCTGAGGATGGGGCCCACTGAGCTGACTGGAAGGATCCACCTAGAATTTGTTGAATTAAGTCCTTGCACCTGGATATAATTGTCATGCTGCTGTGCTGGGGTTTTCTTAAGCTACTGGTAAAACAAATTAGCTCAATTTAAACTGGCATCCAGTAGGGAAGCAACAACTCACCTCATATAATGTTTTTCAAATAATTATTTTTCTATTGCCAGTTTCGCTTCATGAATATTTTCCTAAAGGCAGGATGAATTGTTAGATATTTTTTTAAAAAAGCTAAACAAAGCATTCTATTCTGTTTATCTGCTGAGTTACAACTAGTATTAGAGTGCTATGTGATTATTGATTTTGTGACTATCTCTTAGATATCTATATGTATAAATAATATATAAATATACATTAAAAGGAAGGCAACAGCAGATAAAACACATTTAAAAATGTAGTATCACAGTGACACCTTTACCCTTCCAAAACCCCAAAAGCAGTCTTTGCACACACATTTCATGTACCTTTTGCACTATAATAGTATAACCACTTCTACATTTGGGAAAGATTCATGCAAGTTTGTTTTTTTGTTGAACAGTAGACAAAGGTAGCTGTTTATGTCTGACATGGGAATTTGTATAAATACCATGGTATCTCATTTCCTTATGTATTTTAGAGCTGTTTGAACTTGGCAACAAAATTCACAAGCTTCCTGGAAGGTCTACAAAGGCTCATCGCCTCAGCTGGGCTTGCAGTGGCAGGACTTCGTATGAATCCCTGGAATGTGTGCATCTGTGTTAGCTTCAGCTTTTCATAATATTCCCCAAATGTAGACTCTGGGGGAAAACAATGAAAAATCACCTCTGCGGTTGAACATTTCAGGATGACTTCTGAAATGGAAGAAATAATACTTTTTCTGGTACTCTAAATATTGCTGTTATTTTTTTAGTAGGTGATGTGCTAATTCGGAGAAGAGAGGGGTGTGTTCTCTAAGGATGGAGGGTGCTTTTTGATGTGCCTACAGAATAACCCCAGCTTCAGCTGTGACCAAAGATGCTGGTTTTTTGACCTGGTCACGCCACTGTGGATACCAACTTAAATTGCTAAGGTGCTGCTCAATTGGCTAAAAAATAACATGGACTGAAGCTACTTCTTGTTTTTTTACATTTTAAAGCAAATTTAAGTATATAAAAGGAGTCTTGGTCATCCTCTTGTATACTCTGGCAGAAATATAAATGTACACAGTACTATAAATCATCCTCTAAGCTACATTCTCTTTTAATATTGGGTAGACTCAAATGCACCAGGAATGTGAATTAGGAAAGCAGTGCTTTTCTAAAGGATGGCAAAATGTCCAGAGATCAAAAGTTAAACGTAGAAGTTGCTGCCAGTCCTTCATCTGTGCAATGAATTTCAAATTTTGGAGAGTGTATGTGTACAGTGGAGGGGCAAGCAGGGACATTTCTGTGGCTCTCAAGAACAGTTTAACTTATGCAAGCATCAGCTTAAGGTGATCTGTGTGTATCACCAGTTCTGTTACCTGCAGAGTTGCTGCGTGGCCCTGAGGCCAGTGGGGAAGTGCTAAATGCAGATTGTCCTGCATGAAGGCAACTTTCAAGCAGCAACTGATTCCTGACTCAAGACAGTTTCAAGGTGTAGCACAGTCAGATTTTTTAAATTGCCGCTTTTATTAAAAAAAAAAAAATGGTTTTTTAACTGCCGAGTCCGATTCCTGCTTGCAGTACCGCCTGTTTTGTCCAATCTAGCAGTGTAACAGGCACTCTTCCATGGCATAGATTTGCCATCAGTGCTCCAGCTGGAGGCTCTGCATAGACCTGGGATGCAGAAAATTCACAGAGCAAAAGGGGCCAGCACATAAAATAACACTGAATTATTACCCCTCTTCTGTGGAAGAGCAGGTCATGGGAGAGAGCTACCATACCCTAACCCATAGTTCTGCTGCACACCCAGAGCAAAGTTTTTCTTCCAACTGAGATAGCTCTGAATCAATGCATATGAGCTGGCAAGCAAGTTGCTTTCATATAATATTCCTTTTCATAAGTTCGTTTTTCATGAGCTTCAGGGGAAAGAAAAAACCTTCAGTCTTCCCTCAGAGAAGAGGGTGTAACAGCTGTGGCTGGTGTAAAGGTTGCCTCAACTCCCTTCTGTGTTCCCTCTCCTGTCCTGGCTTCCAGGAAGGAGAAAGTAGGAAAAGCCAGTAACAAACTGAGTTTAGTATTTTTTTTCCCTTATGTGATGATAATCCTAGGACTACACTTAGAGAGAAACTTCCAGTGGGAAATTAAGTTAAACTGAAAAGCATAACAAAACCCAAATAATCTCGACTGCAAGAATTCCTCCAATGTTTTATTCTTTACGGCTTATTAATAGAGACGATACCAAACCCTTTTTGTTATAGCATGGATTTTCTTTAGTAAACTCCATGTCACATCTTCTAATTTAATTATTGAACTCACAATGTGGATAAACGTACAGACATGACTAATAGCATTCTCTTATAATTTCATTACAGAGTAATAGATATGTGGTTTTTTTAAAACTGATTTTTTTTCCTTTTACAGAATGTTTGTAATATAAATGAACTCTCACACCCTGTCTTCTTTTTCTCTTTACCCTCTTTTCATTTCTTTTTAGATTTGATTCATAGAAAAATGCAAGCGATGGGTGCCACTGATTTGGGTCATCTGCATGCAATTCAAAAGAAAAAGGTGATTTTTTTTTTTTAATTGCTTGTCAAGTAAGTGGGAGAGGTGTAGAAAAAAGTGGATTTATGCATGAAACAGAAAACTTCAGGTGGAAGAACAGACTTCTTTTACCATCCTAGAAAGAATCCATCTTCAATAATTAACAGTCAGATTATCCCCACGCTATGTTTCCTCATGACATCTGAGAACTGCTGCACTTCTTGAACCAATAGCTGCTATACAGCAACCAGCATCAATCCTGAATGAAAAAATTGTCCCAACTGCTGGTGAATGGCACTCAGTGGGTTTCCCATTGAACTATGCTGCGAAACAATGATGCACATTGGTAAATCACCATGTGTGCCTTTCAGTTCTTATGCATATCCCATACTGGACAGCTTCCATTCACTCTGGCACCCACTGCAAACAAATGTAAGTATGCATCAGAGATGAAAGTGAAAATGCATATGTTAAATCCCAAATGGAAGCAGAAGAGTGTAATATATACATAGTTGCTTAGCAACAAACATGTTTTGGCCACAGGAATGGTGACATCAGTCAGAGGAGCGAGAGGGAAGCTGCTCTGCCCTCCTTGTCTCTCTCCCTAGAAGCTTCAGAAAGGTCTTTTCTTATTTCTTTCAGAGCAGAAGAGCGAGGGCTATTGTAGACATTTGTTTATGCTATTAATGCAACAGACTGTAGGACAATCAGGCTTGGAGCAGGGAAATCTGTTTTCCCCCTGGATGTCTGCTGTAATGGCGCAGGCCCTCCTGTGCAGGCAGGTGCTTCCATCCGCGCTGCACGGCTCGTGCAGGGCCCCTCTTGACCGAAACACTCCAAGGGGAGAAATGAGATCTGAAAATACAAACTGCTGCAAATAAAAAACATTTTTGCCATCATTCACTCTGCCTTTGACCCTATCATGGCTTTCATGCTCCTATCATGGATCTTTATTGTGACCCTTTCAAGCTCCTAGAAGCTTTTATTCTAGTGGTATTTCACATTCATTGGGTTCTGAGTTTTTCAGGAATGCAAGTAATGTTTATTTCAGTAAATCACACACTGCCTATGGCTAATAGACAGGTATTTATTAATTCCTCTCATTTCAGATGATTTGAATATCTCTTGTCTCTTTCCCCCTTTCCTGCACTGTCCTGCCCTCTGCAATGAGAGGCAAAGGAGGGAGCTGGTGCATCCTGGTTCCACTAACATGCATCCCTCTATGCGAGTGGCTCCTACAGATGCAAGTGTAGCTCACACACACGTTGTGCCTCATGCTTTCAGCAGCCTGGGTGCTCCACTGGCCCACAGCACCTTGCGTGTATAGAGAAATTGCATATTCGGGTTCAAATCCATCTGCCACTTTGCATTGCTGCAGATGGATCCCTGTATACCTTATTCTTGAGTATTTCCTTTCAATTTAAGGTAACTAATATGTTTGTTGCATCCCCAGTGAGGGAAGAACATTTCAAGCATGCACTTCTCTTTTCAAAGAAGGCTTTCTTGACCATATAAGAGATGCGTAGGAATGCAAGATATATTGAAGATCTCAAGTGAAATCAAAATAATGGATGAAAACAGGGTTAAAGGATGATTATGGTAAAACTAGCTATTTATTTCCCTTAATGGAGCTTCTATGTAGATAGTTTTATTTGCTCTCATTTTCAGTGAATTCATGGAGCCCCTTTTTCACACACTAGCACATATAAAACTGACAAGATGTAACCAATAATATACCACTTACTAGCAGATAAGTTTTGGGAAAAAATTGTGTCATTCTGAAAATATGGCAGAACTTGAGAAAAGGTGTGGTGGTGCCTCTGACCGGAAAGGTAAATGACATCATTGTGGCAGGTTGGATCAAAACAGGAGGGGAAGACAAAAGACTGGAAAACCAAAAAAACTGTGTCATTGATTCTGAAGAGCTAGAATCTTTTCTTCTCTTGAAATGCCAAGAAAAAGCACCAGGAGGTATATAGCTGATGTCCTCAGCAAACAGCTGAGGTGAATTCTTGCCTCATTTTCTGTCTGTGACTTTAAGCAATTCTCCTAGCATGGCTTTCAGCCTCAGCAGCAGTCCTGAGTGATCCTACAGCAATTAAAGTAGCATATGGATCAGAAGTTGATGGCTGGCTCCTCAGTTTCACCATAGGTGAAACTGGGCTCCCATATCTAAATTTTGTGAAATTGGCAGCTTGAGCAATGAACTAAAATTGGTTGCCTGGAGTTCCCCCCAAGAAATTCTCCTACCATGCTACTGCACTTTCCCCCTGTATGTAAACACTTCTTTTTTAATTTGTGAAATGAATGACTATATAGCTGAAAGATAATTAAACTAGCAACCAAAATAGATGTTTTAGAGGCTTGTTCAATTGCTGGTATTTTAAATGTGAATAAAAATTTTTAATGGTAATTGATGTCATTGAGTAACACAAGATTTTACAATTCACATTAATTACTGAACTCTAATTTATTTCCCAATGTATACATTTCAGTTTATATCTCTGTGGCTCTACTCCTTAAACATAGGCTCAGTTGGTTGTCAAGAGTTGGCTTTCTGAGAAGTATAATTAATAATTTTCCTAATGGAATTATTTTCTTATAGCTAATCACATAGATGGGCAGGGAGTTTCCTTTTGAAAAAGATTTACCTCCTTATTAAGGAAAGTTTATGACTGTATCCATGCTTTTAGTAGTTGTGTTGTGAAGCTCTAATCAAGTGTCTGTAAAAACATATTGAAAGTTATTAATGAGTTCACGTCTCTAAGAGTAAAGTTTGAGTTTGAAGAGTAATAGTAAGAGAAAAGCTGGGATGGAACCATGCAAGCTCTGAGTATGAGTCAGTTTTCTGTCCCTCTGTCTTTCAGGAGGTGACATCTCCGCCCCGCTGCATTTGTCTTCATGTGTGCAATACCCTCTGTAGGATATGTACAGACAGTACTTTCATGTCAGTTGGAGTCATGGGGTGTTCTTAGCAGCTGTCCACTAACATAATCGGGGAACTTGGCTTTAAGTGAGACTTCTGAGACTGTTTCACTATGCACACAGGCCTCATTAAGAATTATTAAATGCCTTATAGGAAAAATTACTAATACCTCAAACCCATTTAACCTCTCCCTGTCTTGATAACTCTTTATAAACTCATTAAAAAGGCTAAGGAAACTTAGTTTTGATGAAACATTCCAAAAGATGGGTATTTTCCTGCTTGGAAGAATATATTTGGAGATCAGTTATCAACGGAAATATCATCACTGTTCAAATGGAAATCTGCACCAAGCAGGATCCTGTGCTGTGGTCTTTTCTCACTGATTAGTGTCAATAATGTCCTGGGTGCAAGAACCAAATGTACTCATTACAACCACAAAGAACATGAGCCTGGGAGAGCTCTTGGAGGGTGGAACTGGAAATCAGACTGGAGAAATGATTGGAAAAAATGTGATTCATTGTGGAGAGAAAATGAAAGGTACTTTATTTACAGAGGAAAAGTTGGCTGCAGAATGGAGGGTAAAACATTTGATTCTAAAGAAAATAATTGAGAAGCTATGATGGGTTAAACCTGCATTTAAGTCTTCAATGACACAATGTAAAAAAGAAAAATGTACTACTGAGATTTTTTTTTTTAATGAATGTAAGCTGGAAGAGAGGTATATATGTCCTTCTACCTTCCTCAGCACAGGCAGGCTTTGGGCATTACATTTCAAAAAGGACATGAAGCAAAAGAGAGAATCCTGAGCCAAGTGGTCAGAACCAGGGAAATTGGAAAGATGGAGGCTGTTTACAGTGTACAGAAGGGAGCCTAAAAATCTTCAAATACCTAGAAGTTGCTGAAGAAAGGAAAGAAATTAGTTAACAATTTTTCCCCTGAATTGATAAGAAAATACAGACTTAGTTTACCTGAAGAAAAATTTAGGTTAGGCATTATAAAAGTCATAATTAAAGAACAGGTCAGATGGCATTGGGCAAATGTGTGCATTTCCACTGCTGAAGGACTTTACAAAGTAGTTAAATAAAAAGCTGTGAAAAATAGTATAGATACAGTTGATTTTTGACCTCTTAAAATCTGTTTCAGATCTACTTTTTATTATTTTCTCCAAGTGGATTCTGCCTCTTGGATGTTTGTTGGTAAAGCCAGCAATCAAAATAATAACGTAGAAACAGAGGCCTGTAAACATAGAGGAGCTGGTATGGTATCCAGTCATGTCATTCAGCCTCTGGTGGAAAGTGCCAAGATATGTGCTTTGGAAGGCTCATAGGGCACATAGCTGCATGTCAGCCTATTTCAATTAGTGTGTTGAAATGGCGGATTACACATCTCTATAAAAATTAAATTGGTCTCATCCCTGAAATTATAAAAAGCCTGAGGATCCAACAGAAGAATGAAATCTTGAGCACCTCGATTTCAGGGGCCACTGAAATGCATTGTACCACTGTTTCTGTGGCACCCCACTGCCATTGCTTGTCCTCTCTGAACGTCCCCTCTCCCACAGAGTGGGGTCACAGAGACAGGGAAGCACGGATGGAGAGCAGTCCCTAACAGATGGCTTTCTGCTTGGAGTGTGGTAGCTGCTGAGATGTCAGGGAGCCCTGGGAGCCTTAGTTCTGTAGTTTTCTGAAGACAGTCTTGCTCTCTTAAGCGCTTGTATTCAGACTATTTAAATGTGAAGTTTCAATGGATTTTGAGTGTTTAATTGTACAAGTGTCCCCTCGGCAATATCGAACTCATGGCACACTGTAACACATCATCCATTCACTGTCATCCAGCGCCCCAGCCAGGAGCTCAGGTGAGCTGCTGGTTTCTCTTGTGTGCTCAGTCACTTTTCTCTTTCGAGCCTTCTCCTTCCAATCCATCTGTGTCATGCCACCAGCCAGCACATTTGCCTCCCACAAGCTCTCAGGGGATCTATCATGAGATCTATCTGAGACTGAAAAATTTCTCAGATTTTCTTATTTCTTTATGCCACTTAAGGGGGCAGTCAGTGTCCCTGAAGCTGTTGGTCACCACTGTGGTCCCTTCTACCTGTGCTGTAGGTGGGTAGCAGCCCTGGGCAGAGGCAGAGACTCAGCCCTTTGTGTATCCATTCCTGAGGCAGCCAAGCCTTTCCTGGTGGCCCCTTTGTCCCTGCTGAGGCTGCAGTGGTGGGTGAGCGGGTCATGGACAGGCTCTGAGAGCCACAGAACTCCATACTGCTGTCCAGAGGGAGAATGACCTCCGATAGACCTTCCCACCCTGTGTTGGGTGGTGAGTAATCCTGAGGGGAAAGCAAACACAGGGAAAAGATTGGGCAAAGTTCGCACATCTTCCCTGGGGAGAGAGCTTAGCCTTCCATGTGTGGATCCATGCTCTGTACACGAATACAGAGACATTTCTGTCTCTCTAACATCTCCTAAAACTGCTCCAGGATGTCTTGCTTGTCGGATGTGGGTGGGTCTGGCATTGCATTTCTTGTGGACCAAGGCACAGAGTTCTTGGGAAATGGTCTCAGGAGTTGTTATTTCCATAATTCTCGTCCTCCAGGGACTGGGGGAAGTGGGGACAGGAAGAATTGTGAGACTAGCTGTTATAAAAAGAAAAAAAAACACACCAAAAAACTGCTCTCTCCGATGCTGCATGCTTGAGCTCTAAAAGTACTGTCTTCTAGATGTTTCTAAAAGTCACTGACATTACCACGTCACTGGATTTGTTGGCTCAGCTTTTAATTCTTTTTGTGGTGAGAAAGACACTGAAGGGTGGGGGGACAACTCCAACAACTTTTATCAGCAGTCTTTAAGCCTGGCACACCAGCTCACCCTCTCCCTCCACGTGCCCCCCTCCTCATCCCTGTCAGCCTCAGTGGACTACACCAGCCATCACAGGGAATGCAAAGTATTTTTGCACGATGCCAGTATGTCAGGGAGGGCTGCCACACCCACACACAGAGCCCTTCAGATGCAGTTCTAGGTGACAAGTGGGAATCGCAAAAGCTGGATGTGCAGGTTAGATTCTCTCTGCTTACCCCTGTACTGGGTTTTGATTGGCAGCCAAGAAATAAAAAGCAAACATATCTTAGGAGGTGCAAAGGCAGCAGCGGCAGCAGGCCTGAGGTTTAGGCTTTCTGGACTGCAGTTCAGTTTTCAGGAGAGGAGCACTGTTGGGATGGCAACAGACTGAATTGCCCCCCTGCCTGATATCTTTCTTTGCTTTTCTTTGCTTCTTTTTCACCAGGGGGAAACATTTGGTGTGGGTGCTTCTGAAAGGAAAGGCTTGGAGGCCCATCTTCTGGCCTCCAATAAAATAATTTGTGTTTTTAAAGATTTCCTGATAAATGAAACTTCTGCGTTATTTAAGACAACATCAGTGTGCATGAAACAAAATTAATTTTAAATTGAACTGTTTTGAAATGAAAATGTTCTTTTTAGATAAGGCCGGAATAAAATGCTCTGAAACTTTTATGCTCTGGTTTAGAGAGTGTAGTATAGCTGAAATGGACCTATTCCTTGAACAGTTTTTATTTTGTAAAAGCAACTTTTTCTACCTGAAAAGCACTGCCCCCCTCCAGTTAGAAGCCTAACAGCTGTAGTGTCTTGTGGTGGGAATTTTCTGAGGTGCATAAATAACTTGGGTAGTTATGAACACTTTACCCAGAACCAGATTTATCATGTTTAATGTCTTAAATATTGGTGGAACAACTCGTATTAAATCCTATGTGCTACAATTTTTTCCTGATCAATTCCATATTTATAGCATTAATCATTTCTCTGCAGTTAATTAAAAGAATTGATGGCTCTTAGGCTTCCTTAAGCTGATTCTTTAAATAAATATATCAAACAAGATCTCCATTACCCAAATCAGACTCCGTCACAATAACTGTACAGGGGCCAAAGAGACAGGAGCACAGATCCGGAGAGCATCCACAGGGACTTGACAAACAAAAAAGTGATATTTCAAGCTTGTGTCTCGGTGGAATGAGCAAATAATAGCAATATAATCAAGGGAGTGTTTGTGTAGCCCTTATGGTTTAAAAACCTTTTGCCTCAGCCGTGTTAATACTCTGAAACAAGAATGCTGATTATATGACCAATTGTTTGGCATGTGTTCCTAAACTGGTTTATAATTACCAAATTAATCTCTCTGAGGTATTAAAAGCCTATTTGCACAATCTTTGTAAAACTAAAAGGGAAGTGAAGCACTTTACCTGTGTTGATACAGAGCCCTGCAAATAGCAACTATTTGTTTTTGTAGCTGTTGTGGCTCTGGGAACAAGTAAATATAAACAGCAGGAAACACAAATACAGAGGCAGTGCAATTGGAGGCTGTCAGGAAGCAGTATGGTGGCTTCAGGAGCTGAATTCGGCTTGAAATAAGCTTTGTCTCAGTACGCGTAAGAGGCTTTGGCACTGTATCAGACCTCTGGGGAAGCCACTCAGCAGGGTGGGGATTACTATAGTTTGTGCTTCCCAATTCACAGCAAACTTGCTTCTCTGTCATACTCGTGCATTAACTCTCTCTGTCCCACCTCGGTGCTTTTTGTGGGGATTTGTTTGCTTTCTAGCAAACAGCCTGACATCTGCTCGGGAGAGAGCAGAGAAAAACCCCAGCACACATGACTGAGCGGCTGCAGAGCGCGTCTCCTCGCTGGCGAGGGAGGGAGGGAGGCACAAAGATGGCTAATTTTGCCAGGCTGGATAATTCTCCTCCGCAATTCATGTGCTGTAGTTGCTCTGACAATACCATCTAAAATGCAAATGAATTATGCCTGCATCAAAGAGCTGGCAGTGAGCGTTGTGTAGACCTGCTGCTGGCATAAACTTCCTCCTAATGGGGATTTTTTTTCTCTCTCTCTGTGTGAACACATGGACTCCACTCTCTCTTTTGAGGTTTCACAAGGGTTAATTCTCTCTTAGCTGTGGGAATATTTTTCGTTAGGAGCAACTTGATGGTTATTCCTAACACATGACTATCAAAGAGTCAGATTAGCCGAGGGGGAGGGGAAAGACTCCTGAGTTTGCACTTCCTGTCTCTTAATAAAGCTGAGATTCCAGAAGTATTTAATATCATTGTGGTTTACATAGGAAATTGTCTGAACACTCTTAGTAAGTAACTGAATATATGGCTGCTATATTGAATACCATTTGTCCACGGTCATTTTTCTTTCAGTTATGTTAGATATCTAGAAAATGTTGTAAAAGCAGGATCTTGTTACAGTGCACAGCTAAATGAGGAACTATAAAATACAGTTTTAAAAAATTTAAATATCTAAAATGTATTGAGAAATGTGAGGTGCACCAGTACTAAAGAAACAACAGCAATTGTTTTATATGCACTGCTAAGGCAATAAAATGTGGATTCCTTATGTAGGTCCAAATGTAGCAGCTGGATTTGGCTTTATGAACCATGAAAAATAGTTCCCATCTGGAAGTTGATGTTGAATAAAGATGCAACAGTAAGGCTGCATCTTACATGTAACATTTATATGTTTCCAACTCAATACAGCACTAGTATTGGAGAGGAAAGAGTGAGGGAGAGGGAATGGGAATATACAAATCAGAAGCCTCTGGCCAACATTTTAATGTGTATTCTCTAATTTAGGAGCCTCAGGTTTTGTCTGCGGGGTTGGGCTTTTTGTTTGCTTGTTTGTTTGTTTTTCAGAATAACCCTACCAATAGTCAACAGTGTACAAGTAAAAAGGCTTCTGAATGTCTTCCACCACATCCACTGCTTCAAAGATCGTTGTCTTCATCTCCCTGTCAGCCAAGTAAGAAAGTGATAATGTTACTATTCTGTGATATTTATCCCCCCAAGCTCCCTACAGCCTTCCCACCTATCGAATTGGCATTTAAAAGTGTGTTCATGAGGCCTGAAAATCAGGAATTCTGTTTCAAAGTGGCTGGCCCCTTGCTCTTTACCTGCACCCTGCCAAGAGCAGGGTTTGCAACATGCAAATCCCTCATTTCCATATCCCAGACCCCCAGTCGTAAAGTGCCCAGGAGATCCTACTTCCTCTCACACAAAAATATAAAGATCCAATTTAGAGACCTTTTTAGAAAATCTGGCCCCAGACAAAACTCTATTAATTCTTAAAAGATTTTGTCAGATTCGTGATGCCCCAAAATTTTTTGAAATTCAAATTGCAAACAAGCACAGTCCATGCTAAAACCTTACACTGTAAATTAGGTTGTAAATTCTTATTAATAACATAAGGCAACAAAAAGTCAATAAAGGAATGAAGTTTGAACATTTTATTGGCTCTTTTTTTCTTCCTTGAGCAAGAATTATTTCTAATGCAAGATGAAGTGTTAGGAGACGTGATGATCCCCTTTTTGCCTAGAAGATGTTGTGAGGTTTCTTTAACTGCAAGACTTTCATGGTGGCCCTAGTGCTGCAGTGCATCTGGCTGAAAAAGATTTCCTGTATTTTTCTAAAAGGGTGCTGTTATTGTTCCTGCTGCTCTGGTCGTTTCCATGAGCCTTTAAAATGAAACCAGGTCCCACACCAATGTTGTGAGGCAGACATTTTAAATGTTAGGAAAACTTTAAAATCAAAGTTGGATTTTGCAGGTATTCATTGTCATCAGACCATGGGAATCTTAAAATACCCTTAATCCACATTTACCCTTCATTTGAAATAACAACACACCCCTGATGCTTGCAAACTGTATTCCTTTAACATAGGAAATAAGAACCACATATGTTTAATATACTGACATGTGCAACACTCGCTTGGTACATGTGGCCCACTGATGTGATCATAGCCTTTCCTCAAGTTAGCTCTTCAAATCAGAAGGCAGTGTCACCCTTTCACCTCTTGATATCTTGAGATCCCGCACCTACACTGCACCCTCCTGCTTATTCCGATCCCCTGCTCAGTTTAGCACTAGAGTGCTGGTACTGGAGAGGAAAGAGAGAGCGAGGGAGGGGGCTGATGGGAATATACAAATCAGAAGCCCCTGACTAACATTTTTATGTGTATTCTCTAATTTGGGAGCCTCAGAATTTGATTTTTTTGTTGTTGTTGTTTTGTTTTGGGTTTTTTTGGTAGGATAACCCTACTACCGACAGTCAGCACTGTACAAGTAAAAGGCCTCTGAATGTCTTCCACCACATGCCTTACTCCAAAGCCCATTATTTTCATCTCCCTGTCAGTTAAGTAAGAAAGTCATGTCTCTGTTTTGTGATATTAAATCCCTCAAACATCCCTAAAGCCTGTTTGTCCATCAAATCCCTTGCTGAGGAAGGCTCTGGAAGTTTGTCCCAGGAAGGTGTGTGGCTGTGCGGGCACAAGGGAGGCCACAACCCCTTTGACAGAAATTGTGCCCCAGCCTGAATGTCTCCCACAGCCCTTTTCGGAGAAGTTTCTGAAGCTGAACTCAATGTGTTTGACTCTAGCAGTCTATTTTCCATGCAGGGATCTTGGAGCTTCTGGCAGACACTCCTCAGGCTGGAACACAGACAGCTTGTCTAAGTACAGAGAAAACACTCTCCCTCATTCCTCAAAAAATTAGGAAAAGGCACTGTATTTTCTGCTCCTTGCATAAAAACATCCCTAATGGTGAGTGTGGTCTGAAAATAGCATGATGGGCCTGCTTCAAAGGAGATTCACACTTGTAGGTTTAATATATCAACAGCAGCCCAGCCCCTGAAGGGAAGGGCAGTGTGGGCTGTGTCGGCCACCTCAAGCAAGAGCATGAGGGCGGCACTGGGCTGGGGCAGGTGGGCAGCAGAGAAAACGGGCAGAGTGAAGGCAGATTTGGGACTGCTGAGTGGGAACAGGGAGGTCAGAGGAGCCAATGAGGTTTGAGGAGGAGGGAGAGACTTAACAGCCTAACCAACATCCTCCCTCACTCTCTCCCCTCCATTGCGGGACTGTCCCAGCTCTGCACTGCAGCCCCTGCACGTGGCTTGCGCATCTTGGGCTGGGAGGACGAGGGCAACCAGACTGTGGGATGGAGGGGACACTTCTGCTTGTCTCTCTGCCCGTCAGTGGGCTAAAAGTCTTCAATGTCCCTTGGCCTTGCAGGAAGAGGAAGAACGCAGGGCTGCATCCACAGGAATGGGCTTTCAGGGTCAATGATCCAGTTCCTTTCTCCTCTGCCCAAAGCAGAGCAGATGATAACCATTACCTACTTTGTCTATGCCTTGAGCAATGTCTGGATTCAGTACAAAGACCATAAACATTAACTTCCCTGTCCAGCCTCCATGAAAAAAACCCCAACACCTGGAGTAAGCCTATAATGTTAGCTATGGCATATGGAGAGGTGGCTGCCTTTCTCCACTCCATATTTACATTTATCGTTCAAGTTAGTTTTGTAATTAAAATGGCATTAAAGAAATTAAATATCTAGGCCTTCAAGACCTAGACCCATTTTTGTCCTTAAACTTGCAGAGAAAAAAAGGATTTTTGCATGGAGGATATTTCTATTCCCATTTGCAGAATCTCCAGCCTTTTCATTGTTTAATTCACGTGCATGCAAATGTAGGGATTGTGCAAGCCTTGGCAGGGCATGCTCTGGAAGTTGTAGCCACTGCTGAGCAATTTAAGCAGCTATGTTTCATGGAGTTTGGCAATCCCTTCCAAAAGCACTGAATCTAGGCCAGGATTTGGGATAGACTTGCGTGGTGCTGTTAGAAAGCACAGGTTGTGTGCAGTTAGCCTGGGAGCTGGAGAGCAGAGCTACAGTCCTGCTTCTGTCCAGTGGCTTTAATAAAGAATCCCATTTATATTCATTACTGCAACCAAGTCCTGTCTCTAATCTATCGCAAGGGACACTACAGATATATTATTTCTTTGTAGTCTCAAAATACTCAGATGGTTTTTAACCTTATTAAATCTAAACCCCTTAAATGTGCTTCTGAAGCAAAAGTTTTAGCAATAAGCCTTCCAAAAAGTGCAAGATTTACAAAGCAGATTTATGGCTGTGTGGTGAGTTAAGTAACGTTTCTCTCAGCGTATCATTTGCCAAAATTAGAGGAAATGCCCTGCTTCAACTGAACAGAGGGCATTAGGAATGTGTATTGTGCTGGTAGATCAGGCTGTTAGTGCTCTAAGAAGCAAGATAACAAAGCGTTAATCTACCTAGATGATGTTTTGATGGTTGTTGCATTTCAGGAAATAACAAAACTTTGTTTGAATTACAGAATGCTTCAAAGTCTTCAGGATTTCACATTTACTATATGAGAATAAAATTGGTCATAACCTCCCAGAGTCTCTATCTCTGTTTTTTAATAGAACCAAGAAGACAATTCTTTTAAAAGGTTAAACCACAATCACATGTACTGTGGCTCCATGCAACTATGTGATTGCTTCTAAGTATGCAGGTACTATCTTGGTGTTTACAAGTAAAGGATCAGCCTGGGTGTTTCAGAGCCACGGTGGTACATGGTGCAGCATCGTGGCAGTTTACTTCACACAAAAAAGACACACATGTGCAGAAGTTGTAGGTACTGATGAGTCAAAAACTAAAAGACAGATCCTCCTAGTCAGCTTAGGATTTTTTTTTCTGGTCAGAAATGATCTAAATAATCATTAGCTGAATGAGAACACTCAGTGTTACTAAAATAATATGCTATCAGGTTTTTGCTATATTGTGTAACAACTAAGCAGACTTTTTGGCTACAGAAAGAGGAAATAGTGCATAGACTGGACTTTGATTTCAGCATTTGGTAAACAGTATGATAATGCAGATGTTTGTTCATTTTTCATCTACATTTTGGGGCCACATGTTTTCAGTCAAGTTTTGGAAACTTATTTTCTGAGTTAACTGTATTCTTTAAATTATTATTTTAGATAGAGCCAGCTGGAAACTAAGGGGGAACTGCCTAAGACCACCTCTACACTCACAGTACTTAATTTTATTGTATCAGTAAAAGCAAAATTCTATGAGAGGGTATAGAATTAGAAGCCAGTCAATGGAGGAGAAAAATGGCCTTAGAAACATCAGTATCAGCATCTCAGAGGCAGCAATTCCTCTTTCTGTATTCTAGGCAAAAAGAGTTCTAGAATGGAGCCTTCTCCCAGCACCTGGCCTGGGATAGGATGTGTATTCTGGCAATTTGGCTAAATATGCAAGCTGAAAAATCTACACTGTAAAATCCTGTAGCCAGATGCAACAGGAAAGCCAGTTTGTCTGTCTCTAGGCAGAGTGGTACAAAATGCATTTGAGGGATACCTTTTCCCTAGACAGAGAAAGCAAAAGTTGGATGAGTGTTTACTCCATCTGCTTGTTTTGGACAATAGTGTTCAAGGTGACCAGGAAACACTTCAACACAACATACAAGTGTTCCTCTGCAGGAATTTCTGAATGTTTTAAGTGCATTTTAAGTTCCTAAATGGGTGGATATTGATTTTATATCAAGGAATGTGTCCCCTAACAATGTGATCATACTGACAACAAGTTGCTCTCATCAGTGTCTTCCATATACCAGTCACTGGCGATTCCAGGGAGAAGGGATTTCCATGAGTCACAGTGATTTATAATATGAATTATTGCTGTAACTTTTATATCAAGTGGAAATGTGTTAAGTGCAGTATGGACAAATGTTCAAATGGATTTATAATATACTTTTTAATAAATTGAAGTGTTCACAAAAATTAATTTACAGAAAATTCGAGGTTAGGTCTGTATTTATTTGAGGTTCTTTTATGTATTTTTAAAGTACTAGGAGTTAAAATATTCACTTTTGAAATTGTATTCTGGGCTATAAGCTTTTAACTTGGAAGTAGATCCATCTGGAGTGAGGTCTATATCACTTGAGAGAGAATCTTCTAAATATGTATTGCCTTCAAAGCAATAGATATCATCCTTGAAGTTGGTTTGTTGATAACTTCTCAAATACTTTGAAGAAAGAAGTCTCAGGGTGCATTTGCAAACTTGGCACTTGGCAGAAAAAGAATTGTGAAGGCACAAAATATTGTAGTGTCAGGTTCTTGGTCTCATTTCAGGTGATATTCCAAATGCACGAGGGGTAAAACTGCAGACTCCCATAGTGATTAATCAGTGGAAACCAAGGACACCGATTTGTGTGTGACTTGCAGAAAATCCATGGGTGTATCCAGCTGCCTTCAAGCAGAAGTAACCCCTGGTGGGAAAGGCAGTGTGCGTGTCTCTACTGGTCATCCCCAGAGACAGCTTTAGCCTGGTCCCAGCTCCCCTCTTTTGGGATCTGTGCTTCCCAGGAGAAGGCTGGCTGCACCTCAGACAAGAAACCCCCAAAGGTACAGGCTCTTTTGCAGGAATTCCCTGCTGTGGGAGCCCTTCAGACACCAATACCTGTCTTTTTTCCTATATGGAAACTTAGGAAAGGGTTGAAATATATCTGAGGGAATTCTGCCAGATATTCATGTATCTACATTTTCTACTCACTCAAGGGGAGCAGTGGTAACCCATGTACTAAAAGTCTTCAAATGCTGACAAATACAATTTAGCTTTGAAGGCTGCCAGCAATTCTGTGGTAGTAAATCCCATTTGCAATCAAAGGGTGAGTCATTAGCCTTGACATTTGAGAAATGGAGATTACTATGAATTTATGAAAAAGGTTCCCTAAAATGTTTCCTTAGCAACTGCTGCTGAGGAGCCTGGGGCATCTCTCAGGTCCCCAGGCTCAGGAAAGCCAGCAGCGGTGGAGCAGATGGTTTCCTATCTACTTGCTGTATGTAGTGCTAAGGGTTCACTATACCGTTCCACTCAAGTCTTGTCTAAGTGAGGAAAAATTGTGTTTTCTTATGTTCAGTTATCTTTGCTGAGCTGACAATGCAGGTGAAACTATTGCAATGGGCACAGCTTATTATACAAAACAGGGGCTTGAACTGTATCCTGCGCAGGACTATGAGCATTTTGGTCAGTTTCAAACACAACCCCAGGAGATGTGACATGACAGCTTGTTACCACAATAACAAGCATAAAATTTTATTTTAAAAGAGTTTTGTTAAAGAAAAAGCAAAAAGAATTAGAGAAAGCTATTAGTTTTCCATTTGTCCTCTGTTTCTGAAATGCTCTGAAGTCCTCGACTCAATCTTTTCTTTACAGCCACGAGTTTTTCTTCTAGGCCAAGAAGACAGAGTAACGAAGACCTTCCATTTAGAGGGAAACAACAGAATATTTCTTGACCTGCTGTAAAATCACATCTATCAACAACATTATGTGTTTTATAACTCAGCCGGTTAATTTAATCTCAACACATTTATTTGGTTAAGCCAGAGAAAAATGGTTTTCTCTTAGTTAAGTAGGATTCTTGGCTGGCTGCCACATCAACAAAAAAGGTGAGAGACCTCAAGGGGAGCATGTGGGAAGGTGGGAATGGGGGAGAAGGGAAGAAGGGCATGTGGAGAGACCTGGATGCTCCTTGGAAGAGCAAAGGGGATGTTGGCTGGAGGTAGCAGGCACTGAGGTTATACAGAAGGAGGAATCCCTTGAGTGTACTACAGCAACATCTGTGCCTTGCCTCCGTCAGGTAGGCTATGAAACCAGAGATAAATCCCAAGAGAAGCTGGATGATTGTAAAGTCATGAAGGAATATCCTTATCTCATGGCATCTGCACAGATCAGTGCAGAAGGTTTCTTCTGGACTTAGGGAACAGGTCTTAGTGAAGAAATGTGTAGCACCTGACTAGCACATACTGTATTCTTTCTTGTTGTATTAAATGAATTCCGTTAGAAAATTAAATTCTAATTTTCTATTTCCAGTAGTCAATATTCTATTTGCATGACTTCCTATGGTGGTAACATCTCATGAGTTTCAAGTATATGTGATTTTATTTTCTCCAGGATTTTTCAGATCTAAGTGAGACCAGTAAAAAACATAACGGATTCTAAGGAAAAGACACTACTGCTGGTGTAACCCACAAATAGGAGCACAAGTCATATACACTGTTATTAGCAATTCTACTGCAGAATATTTTCAAGGGAGTGGTTCCACTTCATGACATTTTTACAAAAATATGAAGAATATTATTTTTTTTCCAATGGAAATAAATCCTTTCTTTTCTCCTCTGTGAAGCAAGACACTCCCCATACTTCTATTGCTCCTGAGCTATACATCCACTGAGAGTGGCCTGTCATTCTGCAAACTCTCATGTATTTTACAGAGTCAACATTGCTATTCATCTCATGCAACTGCAGCCAGTCTTGGCTGCCAGGTGAAACACGATGTTGAAACAGAGAAGCAGCCTCAAAGAAATACAAGCTCTCAAACTGTGAATGGCTTTGTGGATCAAAACCCGCATTTTGAATTACACCTGGAAATGAAGCAGAGAGCTGCAAAATCCCCGGAGCGCGGGTGCAAGGACGGGAAGGAGGAGCGGTGGTGGGGCCAGCGGTCCCACCCTCGCCTGCTGAGGTTTTGCAGGTTGGCTCTGAGCGCATCGGATATGATTGGGAGCAGCTGCAAGCTGAGCCCAGTGCAGCGCTCCCAATACATTCCAGATGATGAATATGATGCAGACTTACTGGAAGAAAAATATATTTCTGAAGAGAAAAACAATTACTTCTCAAAGCAAGACAATGAAGCTGAACCAACACTACATGGGCATAAAATAGAGCAGAACTTTTGGGCAATGGCTTTAACTTCTAATAAATCACCCACCTGGAGATCCTTTTGCAGAGTGAGTTTCAATGTATCAGACCCCAAATATTTTCAGAGGTACATAAAGTTGAAAAATTATGCATTTAAACCTTGATTTCTCCCCAGAGGGACAGATACTTTGTTGTGTCATAGCCTCCGATTTTCATCTTAGCAGAAAGGTGCCTTTGCCACTCCAAACAATATGTGGGCTGTCTCATGGAAGTTATGTAAAAAAGGCTTGGAAACACCACTTGATAACTGGCTGAGTCTTCAGAGGGGACTTGAACGAAATTTGCAAAAACATGTCAAAAGTTAAGTGGCGAAAATCAGCTTAAATGCCTAATTTTAATTTTGTTTGTGCTCTTTGTTGTTTCATTGTGGATGGAGGGAAGAAGCTGTCTTTTTTCTCCCTGTCCTTTCATTTTGTTTGGGAGAAAATGGATGTTGGTGAAAAGAAGAGAGCTCTGGCAGGGACTGGAAAGAGGTTGTTTATTCTGTTTTGTTTTCTTTAGAAAGGGGCAACTCTTCTAAAACTGGTGATGATCCAGTTAAGGGGGGACTCCGGGTGGGGAAGAGAAAAGAAAACTAATAATCAGCCTCTAAATGACAAGTTTTCTCTTGAACAAAAGAGCAACAGGAGGCAGTGCAGGCAGGGGGTCAGTGCCCAGGGGTAACATGACCCAAACAATGGCTGGAGAATGTGTGTAGCTTTTGCCACTCCAGAAGCTGCTGCCCCAGTGCCTTCACTGAGGGACTGCAAGGATCAAACCTGATCCAGTGCTGGGCAATGTGTGGTGCCACTTCTGGAGTCCTCCAAAGAGGAGGCAATGATTGACTGTGGCAAGCAAGAATTGGAGAACTGTGAGAAGCCCCCCAGTTCTGAATGACAGGTATGATTGAACAGCCCCAGCCAATAAGGCAGAGCCCCTGCCAGCAATGCGGCTAAACATGGGGTTTAAAGTGACTTCAGTTAAAGATGGAGACTGCTTGGCAGTGTCTTTGCTTCTCTTGCACTTGGTTAATTTTCTGTTGGGGAAAGCCAGTGGTGCTGGATAAACTGAAGCGAGACGATTTTAAACTATTATGAGCGTTCATGCAGAAGTTCATTCTGGTTTAGACTAAATTGGTTTTAATTTCAATCCATGTAACTTCTGTGTAGACGGGGCCTATGGCTTGTCATTTTGCAGCAATGGTGAATTTACAGCATGTGTGCTCCAAATGGACTATCATGCAAATTCTCTTGGTATTTGCTCCAAGTCCAGTTCCAGCTGTCGGTGGAGATGGAGGAGCAGAATAGACCACTCACATGGCCTCCCATGTAACGCAGATTGGATCTATTGTCAGTCAGACGGACTGGTGGTGCGGGAGCAGTGTGAAGCCAGTTCTTTCACTACATGGTGTGTAAAGCAATGAGGCAGACAAAAGCTGGATTTGAATTAGGGAATATTTCTGCCAAATTTCATTCTCTGAAGCAGAAAAATAAAACACTTAATGTGTCTGGCAGTGTTTATTCTGTGCACAGTGTTTTAACTGATCATAAAAGAAAACCTACGTGTGAACATTATCTAGCAACTTCATCATATTCTGGGGAGATGAAAGAGTATGATTCCACCCTGGTCTGAAAAAGTATTAGACTGAGAAAGTGGATACAATTTGGCAAGAAAACAAGATGGCAAGAGAAAAAGAAAAAAAAAAGGTTCTTTTCGATTAGGTAGGAATTACCAGTCATAATCACAGCAAATTTGTATGTGCCGCAAAGGCTCCATTTTGAAACTGCTTGGTGTCCTCAGTGTCCTGCTCAAGGGCCAGAGGCTTCCCACTTTGCCTTCTTCCTGCTTATTCAAAGGAAAGAAAGATCTGAACGGCTGGAAAAGATATGTGCTGCTCATGCACTAACTGCATGTGCAGGAAAATAAAAGAACCCCTTGCCTGTGCACCGTGGATATCTGTGCTGACAAGGAGGGAGTAACTCACATGCATTTTGGCCCTTTGAAGATTTGGCCCTGAATTCTACTAGTGAAGTCTTTTCCATGACTTTTCCACTGTATCTTCTTAGAGAGTTGTGTTCCAGTCATCCAATACCTTGAGAGAAAGAGAAGACAGTGTTAAAAATAATCCAAAGAAATAATACAAGGCCATTTTTAATTCCAGATGATTGAAACAGCAAGTATTAGCTACTGTGAATGAAAACATAGTTGTGTAATCCAAGGAAGAAGAATGTCAAGAATAACAACTTTGTAACTTGATTTGGAAAAATAAACAATTCTTTCCTTTTTTGCATAATAAATGTGGTATGGGTAGCAAAAAATAACATTTTATGAATGCTGTAATGTGTTTTTATTTCTACTGGTTCAAAACAGCATTTGCTTCTTGAAATTAAATTAAATCTGATTGAATTTGTCCTTTTAGAGCCTTGTCTGGTACAAGGTAATGCATTGACTACCCTATTGATATTGTAATTTTTCTATTATACATAGAAATTCTCATATTACCAGTTGCTGAGGCCTTTGATATTTCACAAATTTGGGATCATTAAGAATGTTTTCCATGTCAGAGCTATACTAATTGTGACTGTGTTGATGACATCCACCATTCTACTTAAATTGAAAATTGCTGCTTACTAAAGAAGTTGGACCCTGAGCTTAAGTCCTTGGTGACTGATTTGATTAGTCCATTTGAGTGAGAATAGGGCAACACAGGGGCTATGTTAATGGAACTTAAACAATAGGCCATCACTAATCAGAGACCTCAAGGTTGAAGTGAGGTTAATTGTTATGCGGGTGGTATTTGAAAAGAAGTGTTGACTGGTGTAATGCACTATGGGACTGTAGCATTTGAACATGCAGCCCTAAGGCCAGAGGTTTTGTTTAGTTTCCCAGTGAAATTTAAAGCTACATTATGTACATCTCTAAACAACAGCCTATATGCTACTGCCTTTTGATACATCACAAGAGCAACAACTAATTGATAACAGAAATGAGCCCCCAGGCACAAAATTCAGATCCAAATCTGGTACTGGATTTTAATCCCTTTCTAAACTTGGTGAGGTGGGAATTGATTGAGTTTTGATTAAGCCCTCCATGAAATGCACATAGAAGATGCAAATGACTGCATTGCCCCCAAAAGTTTAGAATATTCTAAATTCAGTGTCAGTTTAGTCCTAGAGCGCACATTTGGTGTAAACATATGAGCTGACAACTACAATGTCAATGCAAAAACATTTTGGCATAGCTGGGAAGAGCTGTTATTGATATTGCTGTGTAGACAGGGATTTATATCTCAACATGAGTGGCACGAGTACTAGCTAGATTTCTGAAGAAATGCAGCTTGTATGAAAATATTGGTATTTCATCCTTCCAGAAACTGTGAACCTGTAGAGATGAAGTCTCAAACTTTGTGAAAATAGCCTTAAAGGGCACAGAGATTCTCAGTGATCCCACTGAAAGGGACGCTGCAGACTTGGCAGACATTACATGTACTATAGACTGCAATTCACTGCAGTAGAAACAGATCCTGTAAACGGGATTGATACGTGCTTAGGCTCTTTAGAACTCCATTTCATGTGGTTCACAGGACTTATTTTTAATTAAATAGAGTTTGAACCTCTGGCTTGAATGCCTCCACTGCACATGTGATGTAAAATTTTCTGTAAGGAATGTATTAGCTGTGCACTGGAAGACTGACTGATGGTGCAGCCCTCCTGGTTGTGACTCAAGTACCACTTTGGTGCTGGAGTATGGCTTTAGGCTTAGTTTTCTCCAGAGGAATCTGGTTTGCAACCACAGATTAGTGGATGAAGCTGCTCTGGTGTGAATGCTTTCAAGGAAATGAATTCTATAAGAAAGAAAATCAATTAAACTGGGGCAGGATGCAGTGAGGGAAGGGGAACAACTCCAAAATCATTCAGAAATAAATACGACTATTGTTTGTTACAAAATATGGAAAATAATGACAAAGACAAGGGGACAAGAGGTGGTATGGGTGGGAACAAGAGACTTTTTCCTTCTTTTGCTATAAATCATTAAATAAATAAATAAATAAATAAATAAGCAAACAATTTTTTTTCAGAATGCAATTTTTTTTCAGGAAAACAAATTTTCCATTTTTGTGTGTGTAACATGGCACCGGAGGAGGGGCAGGGAGAATGTGCCGGCACACATAAAAATCTAGCATGAGCATGGGAAATGTAAGGACATTTTAACACAATCACATAAGGAATTTACAAGGTCCTAAGTCATGAATAAGTGACTTATTCACAGGAAGCCAATATTTTGATGTATTCCCATGGCAGAAACAAAATGATGGGCAAGAAATGGACAGACACATAATACACACTCCAGTTGTCCTTTGCAGTCAGTGTCTTTCCCTAAAAAGAATCCTTTCTCTATTTTCATTTCTTCTATCTAAATAATCACTCCTCCCAAGCATATCTAACATTAGCAAAGTCTTTCCAATGTGATCAGAAGAGCTACTGGGTGCTGTAGACAGAGCAGCTGGGGGCCTTACAAAAACCACTGATTCAAAGTATTTTAGCATAGTATCCCACACACCAAATAACTCCTTAAATGAAAGTTTAATTGCAGCCCCTAGGGAAGGATGGAGGAAGGGTCAAACTGTTAGACACATGTGCTTTGTTCTTTGTAACAAAAGCCTTTGAGTGTAAGTAAATGAACTCTGAAAAATAAAACAAAATTATGTTTTGATGTTTTGGATATCGACTATATGTGAGGAGGGCACACAAAAGGAAACAAGGAGCAAGTTAAAAAAACCCAGTTTTTTATCTACTGCACCATGTACACTTGCTTTAAAAATCCCAGCAGTGTTCAAACTACCTGCTTATATTGCACTCTGGGCAAATTCAGGGCTCAGGGTTAATCTGGCAGGGATTTGTTTACTTGCCTGTGTATTACTGCAGCTATTGCAAAAAAAAAAAAAAAAGAAATCATATGTTTTGGGTAGTGTCTGAAGCTCCACACTTCCAGAAGGACAGAATGTGCTCAAAGCTGTACAGATGCAGAAATAGGGTCCTATTCTCAAAGAGCTGAATGTTCACAAAAGGACCCAGCAGCCGACAGGTGGTTGCAGACTGGTTTTCTCAACAAGCATCCAGCCCAGCCAAGCGTGCCTTACTGAAGATTTGTCCCATTGAAGTCAGATGAGAGTATTTTCAAGTTCAAATGAGCTTGAAAATTGCAAGGGACATTTCTCACTGTGTGGAGGCACTTTTTTTCTGAAAAAAGAGAGAAGAACTGTGCCTCCTGAAGACATGAAATCCTTCTCCCCTGCATAAGGCAGGTGGTATGAAGAATGAGGAGGAAATGCATGTGGCAGAACAGGTGGCTTGTTCTCATTGGGATTAAATCTTTCAGGTCCGCCTTTTGCTTTGGAAACTACCCTTGCTTTCCATTCACATGGCCTCAGGGTGAGTCTGTCTTCCATTTCTCTGTGGTGCTGTGAATTATCATTCTAAATATCATTAGTGTTCAAGTTTCCTCCACACCTTTTCACTCTGCCCACAAGTCACTGAGCTGACTTTCACAGGGACATTCAGGACAACTTAGACAGGCTTGGTTATCTGATCAAGTGCCACTAATTGAACAACTATGGAGATGCCAATTATATCTCTTTGGAATGTATTCTGAATTCCTGTCCCGCTATTTATGCAATTCCACTCCTGTGGCATTAAAGATGTACACAAACAAGTGTTATCCATGGCAACTGGAGAAATAAATAGACTTTCTTTGGAGCTTGAAACTTTCTTAACTTTATAACGTACAACAGCCCCAATGCCAGAGCTTGAATTCAGAAAGCTCCCTGTAGATAAGAAATTCTTATGGCTGCAATCTGTAGGGCTCCCTTATTTTAAGTGCAAAATTTGGGTTCTAAGTTTGTATTCCAGCAGTTTTACCACTGTTCCCCTGCCAGTGAGAGAGGTACAAGCCATCTGCCATTGTTATGAACTGTGGCTGTTCTCACTCCAGCCCTGTCACTCCAGCCTTTAATCTCACTCAGCTTTCAGATGTGGGGATACCCATCTCTTTGCCAGGAAAGGTTCTTGGAACTGTCAATTCACTATCTAGATCCATCTCGTTACAATGTGAACTCCAGCCTCAGTCAGAGCTGCCACAGGATTCAGGGGGAGATCTGATAGTGCTGAATAACTGCATCGCTTGGCCCACGTGCTCATGCTGAAAAGGTGACAAGAGAGGCAGTACATTTAACATCCTTACATGAAAGAAGAATGCTATCGTGTATATGAGCCATGCCACAAGTTGTAGTCCTCTTTCTACCTTATGTTCTTTTGCAAAAAGCTTCAAAGTAGAATAATTTAAGTGTTACACACATCAGAAGTTTATTTAAGGATTTACTTTAATTTGGGGATAATCAAAACTTTCAGTAGTGTTACATTTTTAAAACAAACAGCCGTAGCTTAAGAAAGATCTTTCTGATCCACAGCTGAGCTCTCAGTTTCCTCAGTGCACCACTCACCAGAACATTCATTAATTGTCCAGTGTCAGTAAAAGCTTTCAGATGTTTTAACTAACCAAATATAAAAATTATTCTCTCAGATCTAGATACCTTTATGAGGGTGGTTTTGGCTAAATCATCATATTTTTATACCACCATCAACACAATCCCAGTAATGAAATACTTTTTAGCTGCTGACTTGTATTTGTTGTTACTTTCTTCTGTCTGTGTTTCCAGGTAGTACAAAACCCCTCACTAAGCAAGCCAAGTTTAAAAATCCCCCAAGGTTTTCAAATCAGCCTTCAAAGATACTGTTTATATCCCCAAATCTCAATCTAAAAAATAAACAAACTTTTCCCTGAGGTGAAGTAAACTCACACTGGACAGCAGACATTGCTACACATGCCAGTGTGCCTGCTATATGGCCAAAGTGTTTATTCAACAGAAGCTTGGACGACAGCCACCACATCAATGTCACAGCCTCTCAGCACATGCGAAGAAAATACATGTGATACATAGCAAATTAGGTGTCCTGCTCTAGAAGGAGTGGAATGGGATTGATTTGCCACTTTTAGCAATGCTCTTTTACTGTCAGCTTGGCTTTGAGAAAAGCATTAAAGATTCTTGTCACAGATGTTTCTTTCATAAACTGTTGTGGGAGAATGACATTCTGCAAAAATGGTTTACTACTCTGCTTTCTTCTCCTGGGAAAACAAAGTGCGCTAGTCAGCCCAGCCAAATGGGCTCAAGGAACGCTCTTCAGTTATACCACAATAGCATTAAGGATCATGACATTTACAGAGCTGATCTTAGAAGCTCTCTTGGCAAATGTACAGTGTAGAGGTATTTATCCAAAGTGTGTGCCATTGAGGTTGTTTTTTTTTTTTGTCTTGCATTAGTTCAGTGGGGTAAAACTGGCCCGTTGGGTGTTCAAAACAGGGAAGATAAAAAGGACTGAGCTTACACACCGTGTATTAAGTGAATGGTTCACACTGCATTTGAGTAATTAATCACCTTTAAACAAAGCAAAAAAAAAAAAAAAGAAGGAAAGGGAAAAAAAGAGGGAAATCTACGACAGTAGTTAACATATGAAGCCTCACTAGAATTTACTCAAAGTTACTGGATTGCATAAAATATAGCTGTGAGATGAAATCACTTTTTAGATCACAGAGTAAGTCTTTGACCAAGGAAGCATAATTTTAATTGCTTATATCTCACTGAGAGAGATGGGAGAAGAGAAAGACAATGAATCTATTATTTTTAGGTCATAAAGTTTACTTGAAAACATTTTGAGAATGCAAATTTTCTTACTAAAAGTCAAAAGGTTTTTTATGAATATTTGCTATGCTGTAAAAAGGAGTTACTATAGCAACGGCAACATCATATAGAATCTATGACTTGTAAAGCACATTCTGGAGAGAACAAGTTATCCACATGTCACATTAATTTTCATACTTTATATAAAGTTAAGTAAGCAAAAACATCCTGTAATGTCCAGGTTTTTCTCCTTTTGCAATGTTTACTTAAAGCAATGTTTTTTCTCTGTGCAGGCCTATATTTGCACAATAGTTTAAATTTCAAGGTTTTGGTGTTTCAAATGTACCCCTTATTGTTCTCCGTACAGCTCTCTGAGTTACTGAACTAATTCCTGCTAGAATAAAACACCACTAGGGGAACATGAAAGAAATTCCATGTTTGATGTGATTATGAGCAGGATAACTGCTTTGCAGAAAGGAGCATCCCTTTGTGTTTGAACAGCCTCAGCACAAACCTCAACATGTGATCCTGGGCTACCCAGAATTGCTGCTGCTGAGCAGGGGCCGTTGCTGGAGTAAGTCTGCAGAGGGAGAGGGAGTAGAGGTTTGTAGCTACTATTTTTCTCTTTTCCTAGGGCAGTGTTTAAATAACATCATCATTAATGGTGCCAAAGTATCTGAGGCTTGACATAGAAAAAAATGCTTGTTAAAATAGGAGTGTTTTGGACAACAGCAAAAGAAGTCTCTAGTAACTGCAGGCCTAGAAGCAAGGTAAATACTTCGAGGTAGGGTGTTAGGAAGTTGTTGTACAGGTTTAGTGCAGTGTTGCACAGGTATCTGATAAGTTGATGAGACTTGGTTTTGCCAGTAAGACAGTCTAGCACACATCCATTAAAATAAATGGTTAAAAAAAGGTGATTCAAAATTTTCAGAAGAGAAAACTTATTGGAAGTCATTCTCTCCCTGCCTCAGCAGGTGGAAATCCCTAAGGGACCTCACTGTACTCCAGCTTCCAGTACCATACAGGTCTCCATCACCAGCCCTCTAAAAGAGTATCTTTCTTTCTACAAGCAGATGTGGTTTGTTTTGTTTTTAAAGGTACTGCCTGGTGTCCTAGAAAAAGGACAGTAATAGACAGATTTTATTTAATTTGAAGCTGTGACCATGTGGTCCTGTCATTATGAACACAGTTATACTGAAAATATATGTTTTAGTTTCTTAGCTGGCTTGATTCCCAGATTGCAATGTGGTAAGACTTTTGATTTGAGATATTAATCAAATGACAAGAATTTCATGCAAGATTTGCTTCTATAGAGGGCCTGTGTAATCTATATCTTTCTTTTCTACACCATTAATGTATTCAGGGGAGCCACTTTTTTCTCCATCTAAATGTCAACAAGTCTGATTAAGTGTAAGCAAGAAATCAGTGTTCCTCCTTCAGTAGTATCTCAGCGCAAAGAGGACTTTCCGGAGGAGACAGTGTCATCATTTTTTGACAGGCTCTTCCCCAAAACCAGGACTTCTGGAATTCCGTGGCAGCTCAAGACCGACTCTCACACTAGGGTAAGGATAATACTCAGGCAGCAACCCACAAAACCTAGCCTTGGTGAAAATTTCCCAGCCTGAAAATCGGCCTGTAAATGCCTATGAAATTGTTTCAGTGCACACTGACACAGCTCCTGGGGAGCAACAGCAAACAATAGCCCACGTCCTGTCCATGCCTGTGCTGGGGGCAGAAAGAGCAAAACGAGAGTGTTCATTCCTCCTGCCACACGCATGCATGAGAGAACAGCTGACAGTATCTGACAAGCTGCAATCACAAGTACCCCTAGGACATCCATCGGGCCCTGGGTGACTGCCATGGGAGGATGGGCACCACGGCTCCCATGTCTGTGAGCTGGGTGCGCCTGGTGTCACTCATGGCAGGGAGCTGCCCAGGCACCGTGCGCCCACACTGGGGCTTTGCCCCATCACCCGAGCATGAGGCATGGGGCCTTTCATAAAAAAATTCCCAAGGAAGTGCTGAATGGTTAAAATATGTTCCATGTGTTTCTGTGGAAAAAAAAAAAGGAGAGAAAAGGAAAAGACTAGAGGCTTGCTTACTGAGCAGACCTATCTGGTGACATGAAAGCTGTTAAAGTGGATTTCTCCATGAACGTCGGGGATAACACCAGGCTCTAAAAATCAAGGAAACAAAATGCTAGCATACTGCTGTTGACAGACCTGGAAGGAACTGGATCACTCTTCAGAAGTAGTTTTTCCTGCCCCATTTTTTAATTTTTCATATAGTCTTCCCTTATCTATATAGTGTCATTTCCTCAAAAAAATTTTGAATGGGACTGTCTATCTTAACAAGTGCTTGAGATTATTTTATTAAATTAGTGATACAAAGCAGACACTGCTTGTCTGAAATTCCTTTCCTGGTGCTGCTATTTTGTCAGGTAACAGAAAGGGGAGAAAGTAGCTATTTGAAGGCTCTTGAATGATGTCATCACTTAAAATAGTGCACGAGCATCTAAAATAATCTCAGTAATAATATCTGTCTGGTTTCTTCTCTTTTATTAGTTTATTCCATGTTACCATTTTGTCTTCAGATTTATATTTGGTTAGCATTTAACAAAACATATGATGTTGATAGAAAATTTTGATGCTTCATTTAGAAAAACTGTGTCTATTTTTAAATAAAGTAAAATGAATTCTGCAAAAACACTGTAAATATCCACACATGTTGTAAATTGTCTTTAATGAAGTTCATAAACTTGAATTAAAGTCCCAAGTGGCTGTGTAGTTTGTCTACAGTCATCCCTCTTTTTGCCTCTCAATGTTTATTCAGGAGGGATTTTCCTGAAGGTAACATTCAGGAACAAATATTCTTTAGCTGAAGGCCCAAATTCTCACATACTGGCCTGATGATCACTCCTCGTAACAAATTGCTCATTATTAGACATTAATTATTTATTCATTTTTACAAGTTCCCCTCTTGCAAACAGCAGAATGTGAATTAAAAAAAAAACACATGATGAAACAGATACAAATACCCAGCGGTTGAACTTTGAAAGCTCTGTACTTGTTTCCAGATTTACCGCTGACTCAGAGAAGAATAGACTGGGGGAAAAATTGCCTGTGCATAAATTTTCTTTCAAAACAGAAAGAATAAGGGATAAATACAGCTGATAAATTGTTCACAGTGAATGATGTAAATATACGTCTATCTCAACTGTATTATCTTCATTGTTAATGAAACCAGATTTCAGGGTTTTGTGTCACTATGTGTGCCTTTTGCTTTCTATAAAGCACTCAGTACATGGCTGTTGAGTCTACTGCTAGCTGGAAAACCAGCATAAACTCATAAATGATAGACATCTATATTGTAATGAAAAGGTCCAACCAATTGATGAGTGGGCATAATGCCATTCAAGCAGATGGGTCTGAACAGCAGCAGCCAAAACATCAAGTAAGTCCATCAAATGGAGATGTTGAGACTGGGTACATTTCACAGCCAGGAACATTGAATGTTAAGACTGTGTAATTAGCAGAATATGACACTATTAAACCAGCTCTGGGCTGGATTAATTTGGAAAAAATCTAATAAATACTTTCCACATTATGGAAGGGAGGGCCTGAAAAGATGCCCGCCTTTACTAGGATATGACAGATGGAAGTCAGCATTTCCAAGTTGGGAGTTTGAGATTTCCCTTTCAAGCAGATTCATAGCACAGTGCTGTATTTAGATATTTCCAAGGCTATATAAGGGCAAACCCTTGCTTGCCTAAAATGCATGGCATGCTACTGTTATGGAAGAGGCTTCTTCCCACAGGAAGGTCACACCTAACAAGAACAAAGCTCTTGCTCCTGGCTAACATTTGCAGAATAGCAAAGTGTCTGAACACAGCTTTTAGTGATTAAAGGTTAACTTAATATACATCATGATTTAGTCATCCAATAAGATAGTTAAAACAAGAAAATGTGACTTTAGCTAAATGAATTGTGAAAATTGTATCTGCTAAACCCTACAGGAATTCAAATTATATTTCAATTCCATAAATTTTCTGCCCCAGAAACTGTGAATTACTCTGCTTTTCTAACACAAAACGTATTTTCTATGAGATTAATGGGAAATGTGCATTGTTTATAATAACTCCGATTTCATAAATTAGCAGTGATCATATTCTGGTTTCCATTTGCACGCTTAGTTGTTTATGCCTCGCAGGGACACAGAGAAAACTACTGCTCAGACCTTGGCCAGAATGGCAAAGAGGTGCACAGTCACTTTGAAATTGCCACCTTGCCAGGGTTCTTTCTTGGAATGGGTGCTTTGGACTTTTCTTGTGGCTTTCCTGGAGAGGCACTGGGAGGAACACTCTCAATGATACCTCCCCCCGCTGCACTGTCCAGCAGCAAATCCTGAGGCCTTAATGAGTGAATTATAATGAAACTCTATGGAAAAATCATGAGTGGTAAACTGAAGAGTGCTTTTAAGAAGAAACTTAGTGCCCAGAGTGTATTGGTCAAACTGGAGGAACCAGAGCCTTGTGTGCAGTCACAGAACCTCACTGTTGCTGGAATAGCTGCGGCACGATGGAGAAGTTGTGCAGGTGGAGTGATGCGATAGATGCATACAAACACTCCAGGAGCAGCAGCAGGCCAGGGGTTGCCTTGATGAGGAGCAGTGTGTCAGATGAGTGGATATCCTCTGTGGGATGGGCAGCACACTGGGTGAGAGTTGGAGGGTCAGGGAGAGAAGGGAGGTCAGAGACAATGTCATTATGGTGGTAGTGCATTGCAGCCCAACCAGGCATGGTAAAGATCTGAAGTGCAGATCAGAATCCAACATTTTCCACTAACCCAGGAGATCTTTGTGGTTCTATAAGGAAAGAAAAGAGGTCTCAGGCACTCTGAGGCATAGCGCAAACCTCTGTTTTCCTCTGTGACCAGTTCCTGACATAGCGTGGTCCTCTGGCCAAAGAGTGTAGCCAGACCAACAGACGAGGTTGTTGCGAGGGATGCTTGCTCTGGCTGCCCTGAGAAGTTGCTAAGAGTGAGGGACATGAGCTACGCTGAGAACTAAAAAGGCATCATTACTAAGAACAGCAGCAAAAACCAAAAAAAAGCAAAGAAGTTTATTCCTCTTTATGTTTAAATGCCTTCCTCCTCCACCCCCAACATTTATGTATGTCCTTAGTCATTTAATAGGCTTATAATATCACCATGGGAAAGCAAGATGATACAGCCACAGTGCACATTAATAGACCACTAATCACAAAGCAGCAAGAGTTTGGTTGACCTGAGGATATTCCAAGAAATGGTGAATATTTACATTTTTCATTATTTGTATGGCATTATGTTCACATGTAATTTTCAGAAGCAAAAGCCAAATCCCGGTCTGGCCCTAAAATGACCTGTTGAAAATGAATTAGCAAGGCTGCTCTCAAAGGTGGTTTACAATTTAAGGTAGGATGTGACAAAAACAAACCTAGCACAGCATGGTGCAGCCGTTATGGATGACGGTATGTTAATATTAGTTTTTCTAGAAACTGGAAGCTTGAGAAACCACAGAAAAAAATATATTTTTTTAAATTTACACTACATTGTTTAATTTGCACTACATTGTAGGTGGAGCTGAGGTGGTGAGGGTAAACCACTCTTAATTTTTTCATCCACTAAACCAGTCTAAAAAATCCTGAAGAAAGCATAATATCATTACTGTAACCGTACTGAAGGACATTTAACCTTTGGCTTTCTATTTCCCAGTCTACCTTAGGTGTAGTGATATTTTCTTAGTGTCGTTACCTAAATTTACCTTCTTTATAGCTATAAAGCTTCATCCATCCATTGCAGGTTATGCTAATCATGCAATTTCTTTAAGAAATGTTTCAGCTGAGTTATGTGAAGGAGTGAGAATAAGGCAGAAGACTAATTTAGAGAAATTTGGGGAAAAGGGAAAACTAATTCTAAAAATACAAATTATATAACATATTCAAGATTGCTTTAAGAAATGTATTGGGAACAACTTTGGGTTTTGGCAGGATGATACATGTTTTAAACTGAAATGTTGATGAAGCCAGCTTTTATTTTGAATAATTAAGATGCAAGGGTAAATCCCACTAGAAGATAGAATTTCTATCTTCTCAAGACCCGAAACACAGTTTGCAAAAGGTGGCCTAAGGTTTTCTCTGCTTTCCTGCCACATTTCTCTTGAAATCATTAGTGGAGCTTCTATAAAGACTATTTAATATCTGGCTTGTGAAAAAGTAGCACTGCCCCTCATTTTTTCATTAAAAAAATACCCAGCTGCAGTATGTGAGCCACGTTGTTTGTTGATCTTTATGGGTTTGGGAGAAATACCTTGCCAGGTATAATCCTGGCACCTGGCTGTATTCCTGGGAGCCATCCCAGGGTCAAAGCCTCTGTTCTGCTCTGGTTTGCTCACCCCTGCCTTTGCCTCCCTAAGCCTTACCTGCCCTGCCCAAACATACTCTTCAGGATGCAGCTCCTTCTAATGGCACAGGAACATCTCATCAGAGACTGTCTTTTGAAAATGTTTAGCCACAAGGACACATAGCTGCTCTATCACTTCAATCTTTAACACAAAAAGTACCTGGTTTATATTAATGGACCTATAACAAGCAAGAAGTATTGTATGAGCAGAGAAACTCTTTTCTGTGTCTCTGCCTTATTATTTCATTTGTGATAAATAAAATGGGGCTAGCAGATGAGTTATTCATATGAAGGTTGGAAGAAATATCACTGTTAGCTCCAGAACCCCTGCAGATATTCACGAATTTTACCAAAACATTTTTTGTAGGTTCCTATTGTTTTTTTACTTAAAAACATGGCAGAACTGAATGCAATGGATAGATCTCTTTCAAGAATAAAAAAAATTCAATTTCATTGCCCAGCATGTAACATTTTTCTCTGTGTTTCAAATATGCTGTAAAACTAGATCTCCATGTCTTTCTAATAGAGAAACTTAGCACTTTGAAAAATCACAATAAAATATGAGAAGACTGTTGATGATTCAGCTTTCCATAGTTATACTATTATGATATTTTTCTACTTTGTTTGCACTGGTTTGTTTTCAGCAAGTTTTGCTCCAACTGCAGAGGAAATACAGGCTCTGCAGAATTAACTTGTGCTTTAAATAAATTTGGAAAAAAAGCCATGTATACAACGATGTAGGTATATGCCTGTTAAGCAGATAAATCCCTTCTGCCTTATGTGGTCCAGAGCTGGAGGCCAGGATGACTTTACATTTCCTGTAAAGGTTATTTAGGCTTACTAACACTTTTATCTGAGATCTGATATATCTCCTAACAGGAAACAGCAACAAGCAGGGAGAAAAACTCCTGAAATTATTGATTTCCTTTGTTGGATACTCCACTGTAGGAACACCCTGATAAGACCTTGCCTATCAGAATCTGCTGAGAATTCTTCAACAATGATCCATGTTAGGAGTTGCATTTGGACTTTATCCTAGGTCAGCTTATTATTGGCCTTTCTGTCTCAAGCACAAACTTTGCATAGTACAAAGTGGTCTGAGGAGTGGGAAAACGTGCTGTTCATATCAAGAAGCAGCTGCTCTTAAGTTCGAATATACCTGGAATTAGCAATATTTTCAGGTCGATAATCTAGTATCTAGGGAAAATTGAGAGTAATCATATTTGTTTTAAAAATTTAAGCATTTTAGAAAGTGAAACCAGTTTCTCTAAAAACACTATGTTTTTACAACCATACTTAAAATTGTTTTCCTGAATCCACGACCTGTTTTATTTAGTGGGAGACACTATCTGCTGCATTTTGTTCTAAAATTTGGTGACATTAAACAAAAAGCATCTGCCTTCACACTTCTCATGAAGTTTCCTTGAATATGAACTCTCTGCTTGCAATGGGTAAAGATGACATTCACTGAAATTTTTATGTAAAGCATAAAGACCCGCTTCAAAACATATTTAGTGCTTCATGTAGCCATGTCCTGTTTAAAAATAAAATAAAATGCAAAATCTGGTTTGGGTTTGTGCTTTAAAAGGGACAGCTAAAGCAATTGCCTGGATGTTGTAGACCTGCCTTTACTGAGGCTGGGCAACAGTAAATACAAATTCCACTTCATTATCCCTGCAGTGTCCTCTGAGCTAACAAAATATTATCCAGCAAAACATGGGCAACCTCCAGACCCACTCTGTCCTTGTCTCGGCTGTGGCTGCCAAGGAGAAAGGCATCTCTTGCCAGCCGTGGTATGAGAAGCCCTTTGGGAAATGATCTGAGACCGCTGAACTTGTTCTCTTTCAACTGTTCCAACCTGTACAACCATACCAAAGCACAGATTCTTAACTAGTCTGGCCTCTTGATCAAACAGGGGATTAAAGGACGAATAAGATTCTTGTTATTTTGAGGTGAATCTTGTGATGAGTGCTTAGTTAAGAGGTTTTTTTTGCCTGAACAGCTGTGGATACTTAGCTGGTTTTCTAGTTATTTTTATTAGCAGTCTGCCTGAGGGTTTTCTGTAGGCTGTGTGTTTTCTTTTTGGTGTGCCTTGGGATACCTGCCTGTCCCGGCACTGGATGGTGCAGGTCTCTCCAGCCCTGGATGCCTGAGCTGGCCCTCCTCTGCGAGCTGCCTGCTTGGCTTTATGCTGCTTTTCATAGGACTGCCTGGGCTTAGGTTGTTCTGACTGACCATCTGCTCCACCTCCCTCCATCAGCAGCTAATTTATTCAAATCTCAAGTAAGCCTTGTTTTGCTCGTAGTTTCTCTTCCATTGTTTCCCTCTCCTCTCATTCCTGCACTGATTATTACTAAGCATTGCACTAGCAATTGAGAAAATTGGAAGATGCTGCTCTTTCAGTGCCCACTGAGAAGCAGAGGTTTGGGTCCCACTGCTTTAAAGTAGAAACGCACAGGACATTTCCTAGATAACATCAGACATTGTCTACTGCCCCAGCATCTTTGCTTGTTAGGGTGTAGTAGCTCCAAAAGGTAGAGAGTTTGCATTAGATACATATACCAGAAGCCAATGACAAAAGGAAAAGGTCAATGGGACAAAAAATTAAAAAAAGAGTCAAACGCCATATGGTGTTTTTGTGGAGTTTAAAAATCTACCGGTAGTTTCTAAGATATAATACTCCATGATGCATTTAACTGATTACCCTGCTGGTTTTACAGAGAAAACCACACCACTGTGTAAACCTGGGAAACGATGAACCTGCTCTTGATTCAAACCTCCAGTCTGAGCAGAGAGTTGATGACTCAGGGAGTGCATGTACGTATCAGTCCTTGAATTGTTCTGGAGAAAATGACACCCCAACAGCATGAATATTAAAGTGACTGGATGCCAGTTCTCATATCTAGGACCAAAGATTTCCAGGATGGCAAAATGTGCCTTGGAAGGCAGTGACGGTGAGAGACCTGAGGCCCAGATAACCATGTCCCCATGACATTCATTGCCATGTAACACAGACGTGGCCTGACCTATATAGGTCAAACTAAATGACTGCAATTCTTCTCTTTGTCTCAGGTTCTGTTAACTTGCTACTTGGAATATCTGTCTGTAATTGAAATCAAAGGACATTACATGTTAGCAGTAATGAATACAGAGAGGGGCTAGAACTGTGAAATTTTTGTGGGAAAGGAAAAAAGGACTTTTTCCAAAGTTGAGAGGTCTCTATAATAATGAAGGACCATATATCTTTCAATATATGGATCAACTTCCTTCTTTTCTTCCAATAAATTTCCAATATCTTACAGATACAGAAAACTCATACTCTATATGTGTAAGGATTGTCTCCCTGGGTACAGTGCTTTATTTTATCTACCATTGATCAGATGGCTAAGATTACATGAAGCTCCACAATGGTAACATGGAGATATGAATGCTGCATCCTAGACCTGAAATAGACTACAATCTTTTTTACTTATTCCCTGTTTTCCTGTATTTTTATTTCCCAACAGGAAGTGGTTTCACTTGAAGTAGGTATTTTTCATATGGCCTTATTTGAAAATTTGATGACAGCGGTAAATCAGGAGACAAAAGGAAGTTTTGAACAAAGGTCCTCAGCATTTTTGTTGATAGTTTGAACTATGCATGAGTGCACAGACCTTCTCCTCATTTTAAATCAGATTATATTCTTGTACTGGGTGCAGCAGCCACTTCCATTGCATTGCAACACCGTGTAAGGAAGGATCTGGATATATGTTTATTTCCAGCTCCTAAATACCATGCAACCTAAAGAAACGACCATGACAAGGAAGTCTTTTTGTGGACAGACAGTGGCCCCAGACTGCAAACAGAGGAAGCTTTTACAATATAGATTTAGTTTTGTGTGTAAACTTTTCAAGACCATTTCAGCCTATAGTCTGAGCTGCATTACCTCGGAGGGTATTGTCATTAAGACTTAACGCACTCAGCTAATAAATTACAGTGATGTAGCAGCTTTTATGTTAAAGGATCCTGAAGTGCTTTACAAACTTTACAGTCCATACATGCATGAATCACTTCACCCACTATTGAAGTATGGCCAGGGCAGGGATGAATTGTGGCAGCTGTTTAACAGCTCACAGCAGTTCAACACAATAGGTTTAGGAGAGCAAAGACAACATGCTCTCCCAGCGCCAGTCCAAGTAATTCAGAAGGACAGTGGAGAACACCTTGGGAGAGAATGGAAGGGATTTCTCCCTCGTGGACTAGTGCAAGGCATTGTTAGTTGACTTTAGTGCCTGGGGTTGTGTCTCTCATCTTGTACCAAACCTGTTGCGAGAAAATCTCCCATTTGAGCTAAAAAGTCTGTGGACATGCATGTAAGCACATAGGGTCTTGAAACCATCAAGGAAATTTGTGTAGGTAGAGTTTTCCTAGCCAAACTGGAGCTAATCAGGATTTAGTGCTGCCTCAGTATGGAAAATACTAAAAATGTGCAGTCTTGGTTTAGGCTGTTTTTGCAACTGGGAAACTGAAGGAAAAGCATCAGTTTCACTCTGTACATATCTGTACATCTACTTGAACAGATCCCAGACCTTTAAAGAGTTAGATAGGAAATTAATTTAATTCCCACTCCCTTTCTGGTTACCAGCTGTCTTCTAACATAAAGTGATGGTCCCCATAAAGGCCTTCTGAAGAAACAAGCAATTTCCTGAATAAATCAAGTTATCCTTTCCTCCTTCCCTTTTTTCTCCCTTTCAGTGACTGATATCTTTAGTGACGATCCTGAGCAGTCTTGTTACCAGCTGCTCTAATCTAGGGGGTTTTGTCATTTCACCTTGATATTTCTTTCCCCATTGTTTTGCCTAAGTGCACAAAACAAAGCCTATGAGTGCTGAGTGCAGGGCTCAGAGCAGAGGGAGAATTGTTTGCAGTGACACACATCAAACTAAGGCTGGCTTCTTCCATAGGAATAGATTTATTTTTCCTTGGAAAAAATACCTTCCATTTTTAACTTCTGCAGAAGAGTGTTATTTGAAGAATTTATTGTTTCATTTTCCTTTTTCTGTATAGACCCATGGACACCAGACAGAGTCAATGTGAAGGTGTTGGGTGAAAATAGTAGTGACTAATAACTTATACAGAATTGTTTGTATTGGGTACGTAAAAGGCTGCTAAATCCTCCTGCTTAATAATGTAACATTTGCATGATTGGAGACCCTAAATGTATAGGGTTGTGAATTTCTATCCAAGAGTTCACTGCAGAAATAGTAATTAAGAGGCCTCTACCTTCACTCTTAGTGCCTTATTGTAAAATTTCCTCTTCCCCTATGGAGGTTTCTAGTAGGATTTCTCAGATGAGTGTATGCTACTCACAACCACAGAGCTGGCCCCTTGCAGCCCTGAAACAGACCATTATAAGCAAGAAGAAAATACTTGAGACAAGAAAGTCCATTGATTTCTTTAAGCTGTGAACCCAGCCCACAAAGAGTTAAAAATAAATAAGCATCATAGAGCGCTATCCTACTTATTTTCTAAAGATTGCCAAAATTAATTCTAAAACAGAATATTTAACCAGGATTTTACATATAAAATACTCTAGGTATTGAACCTAGTTTTTGTGCATCAACTCTGTGCTGAATAGAATCTTTTTCTTGTAAATGCACTGAGCCTTAAAAGCAATTTCTGTCATATTGCCCTTCATATTCCTATCTCTTTCATCACCATCCAAAAGGAAACACTTTAACTTCAGGCAGTAAGAAGCTTTTAATTCAGATATAAGTTTACACGAGCTATCTTCATTATAGTGTACAATGTAAAAAATGAGAAAATTTTAAACCATATTTAAAAATTTAATTAGATCATTTCTGCTGTTTTGCCTGTTTTAAAATATATAATAAAACTTCAATAAATTATATTCTTGGTCATATCAGCTTATTCACAAGAAAATGAAGTTAAATCTTTGTAGTAACCAGCAGCTTAATTTTCATTAGGCTAGCTATTTGATAATTAGTCATGCACCATAAATCAAGTCCCCAAGTCTTCTCCAGGTTTCTTAATTGAAAATTATTGTTTCTTGGCTCTGTGGCTAAATGTGCAGCAAGTCTGAGGAGTGATAGATGCTGAATCTAGCACAAACAGTTTGAAACAGTCAGAACTTGATAGATCATTGCCCTGAAGGGGCTTGTAATGGTGGAGAGACTGTGAATTTCAAAATTAAAGGTTTGTTCTTAAAAATCACAAGTGTAAAAGCTAGCTGTAGTTTACCAAATAGCTCCTAACCTTCAGCCACTTTTCCTTTCATTGCTAGCTGGATTTCAGTTGCTTTTCTAGTGACAATTGTCATGGGTTTGTGTGGCTATATTTGAAAAGTTAAAATGCTGGCTTGGAAGGATACAGATTGATAGTATTTGTGTTCTCTTTTGTTGGTGGTGTTCTTTTTCTGGTAAATCTCATTAACAAATATGGAAGTTGTTTCATTTTTGGCATTTTCAAACACTGAATGAAATGGTGGCAATCCTTTCAGAGCCACTATGAGAGAACAGATGGGCCTGCTACGCATGCCTCAGGTCATAAAATAATTTCAGATGTGATGCAATTGTGGCTAAGTAAAATACTTTTGCAAAGTCAGAAATATATTACTTCACTGAAAGAAGGGAACCCTTTGTAATTTTTCTTTGACAGCCTAGCAGACTTTGCACAGAGCTCAGCTTGTGTTTGCCATCCTGTAGATAAGGACAGCCACAGGGTTTTCTGCCATTCATGCCTTGCTTCCTCATGATCTGGCGGCCAAGACCTGATGACGACCTCAGCAGGAAACGCTGTGAATGCTCCATAAATTTAAAAGCGGGAATCAATTGATGCTAAAAAAAAAAAATGGGCTTAAGATTTTTAAGTGAAAATTTCCAAACCTCATTGGTAAATTCATGCTGAAAACCTTCTCACACCTTATTTAAGCTGATGAACAAATGCAGACTTGGAGCTGAAGAGGGCATTTATTTGTTGTCAGGTACACCAAGACGTGCACTGCAGTCGTTCTACCTCTGTAGCCCATGACAAAACAAAGCACCACATTGCCAGAACAAGGTGTGGAGCTGAGGGGTGCAGCACTCAGCAGGTGCTCCCCATGGATGTCCTGTACTGTCCACTGTGGTGCATGACAGATGCATTTCTGCTGTCTTAGGTTCATCTCCTTCCAAGATCAGCTTTGTAGCGCCAGTTCCAAGAATTTGATGTGTGTGTAACAGCTTTCTGAATGTGCTCCTCACAGCAAAGTCAGGGGTGTACAATGAGTAACTAAACTCCAAGGAGGGAGGAACTTAAAAGGCCACACTGTCAACTGGAAGAGAGTTTATTAAAATATAAAAATCGAATAATTATTGTATTTGTGGACCATGTTCTTCTTGGGGCCCTGAAATTACTGTGCATAATCTTATTTTTGTAGAGATTTATTCTTGGAAGAGAAAGTCATTTGCCTATGGGATATATTGATTTCATTCAGCTGTCACCATCCCTTTGTAAGAAGTTACAGACAGAAAGCCAAATTCAGGCCCAACTTTGTTTTATTCTTGCATTATACCAAATCTAAATATAGTGATGCGCTTACAAATGAGAAGTGTTTTCCCATCGATTGTTCCAGTTTCACACTGGACTATATTGCAGCACCAGCTGGGTCAGGAGCAGTAGAGGATGGGAGACAGCAGAGGATGAGGGAGTGAGCGGTGTCTGTGGGCACTTTTGTAGCCTCTCCACAGGGAGGAATGCCCTCCTGGTGGGCAGTGCTGGTGAGGGGCTTCGCACAGCCCTCGCGGGAGGAATGGAAGGGAGCCAAAGCCAGGGTGGAATGAACTTTCCATGAGCAGGCCCCTCACTTGCAGGCAGCGCTGGGATGCTGGGAGCAGGCTTTGCACTAGGCCGTGTTCTGCCACACAGAGACACGAGTTGCAGCTGCCGACAATGCAGGGATTGTGGTGGTGTAGATTATGAAGCCAGGAGAGAATATCCAGTGCAACTGCTGTGTAAAACAGTAACTTTCTTCATTAATTAATGAGAGCTGATGTGTCAGTGCTGACTTATAGTCTCCACCAGCTCCCAGAGGTGTGGGTGTGCACTGAAACCACATGCTCTGGCCTGGCCATGGCTGCTCCTTAATCACGGCCACTTTGTTTAGTGGCTTCCTGCTCATGGTTTTTTGGGGCTGGAGCCCCTTTGTGCCCCTCTAGCCCCAGAGGAGCAACTAAATGTTTTATCTGAGGCATGGACAGACCAGAATTTACTCCGTTGACACCTAGACTGAGCTGAAGGTGTGAAGATCAGTGTGTGGATCATCCTGATTCCACTGAGGTTTATGAGAGATCAGCAGATTTGTTTTTACACAGAATCATAGAAAGAGTTTGTCGCTGGGTTCCTTGAAGTAAAATCAGGCAAGCTGTTTTTATCAGATTTTGATGCAAAATTGTACAAATATCAAACTATCGGTTCTTGGCATGTTTTTCATTTGCATTTATGAAAACAGTTTTTCTAGCTAGGGTGATTTTCACCTGTTAAAACATTAAAATACTACCATTATCAGTTTTGTCCATCTTTTAGACTGGTACAAATAGATCCAAATTCAGAGTTGAAATGTCTCCTACTCTCCCATCCTTATTACAAACACTTACACAAATAAAATGGAATGACTGGTGTTTAGGATTATATTTTAGTTGATTATCAATTGCTATGAACTTCATCTCCATGATGCTAAAACTTCAGGGCTACAAATCATATTTTCTTAAGGCGCAAAGAACGAACACACTGTGTAATTTTTATTGTGGGATTTATTTTCAGGATGCAGAGAGTGTATATTGTATTTCACTTACATTTTACAGAACTATATATAGATACAAATAAGATAAAATCTTTTTCTCCCTCATATTTCATCGCACAGTCAGAATCTGAGCTTGCGTATGCAAACCAGAAAGGCGTGTGACTGAAATGGTACTGAAATGGTAGCCTTACACTGTTAAAATGAAGATCATAAAATAAAAATCCTGTAGCTGTTGTTTCTCACAAAATGTGAGCTCATTGTCAATCTGTATATCTAGGTAGAATTAGTGTAATATATATGATGCAACAGCAACTAGTGGATAGATGAATTTGAATGGGGCTGTGTTCTCCATGTAAGGAAGAGGCAGTGCTTACTCAAATGCTGTTTAAACTCCCTCATTTACAGCTCCTGGAGATGAAACATGCAGCAGATTGCCTGTAACCATAGCAATTGGCTCTGACATGAAAGATCTCCAGCATAGAGGTAGTGGTAATGGCAGAAGCAGTGTGGAAGATAAAGGTGTACAGATAGAGACAGTACCAGGTGGAAGTATACTACAAAATAAGTGAAGACGAGGTGCCCTACATGGATTCAGGCAGATGTGTGAGTTTGATGGGAAGGTTTGAGCTGGCAAGGCATTGGAGTGGGACAGGGACAGCTGAAGAGAAAGCTGAGGTTTTGTTGCTAGTCTGGTGTAGAGGACAAAATCAGAATAGGGCTGGCAGAGAAGATTATGCTGCTAGAGGCTGCTGCCTCTCAGGTTCTTGCCTTTCAGCACAGGCAGATGGATTTCAAGGACCCCAGTCAGCTGATGGAAGGACTCCACACAAGTTTTTAGCTCCTGATGATGGGTTGAGGTGTGATGTGTTGTGTCGAGGTGCAGCACTCAGAAAAATGTAGATAGTCTATATCCCAAAGCAGTGCCAGAGTTGTAGGCCTGCACTTTGGAGATGTGGAAGGAAAATGCCCAGAAAAAAAGCACTGGTAGGAGGTGGGAGAGTTCAATTGCTTTGAGTTATGAGCATTGTTACAAATAAAATATCTGAGATATTTACTTTAATATTTTGTTTAGTGCCCATTTTTAGGAGCTTTTTTTTTTGGGAAGTACAGAAAAGTTGTTTCTTCTTATTATTTCTGACAAGCTTAAAAGGAACCACTTCTAAGAACAAATGCCCTTGCGCAGTAATCCATAGAATCATAGATGTGAATAGTTTTAATAAAATAATAATAATGATGATTGAATCGGCCTATGAATTCCAGAGAAGAAGAATCCATTTACAAGAAGAAAACCATATCAATGAACTAAGGACTGCAGGTCAGGACTCTTTAGCTTCATATATACAATTTACATCTATTCAAAATGAATCTATGGAATCATTACAAAGATTGGGACCAAACCTCTCAGAACCCATTCAGCTAATTGCTTTCATCATTTGTCATAAAGACTTTTTCAGTTTTCACTGGAAAAAAATTTCTCAATAAAAGGTCTTCAGTGTGATTATGGTTTAAATCTGTCTGATTAGGGTTAACTTCATTTGAGCAACTGAAATGACACGTGGGTAAGAGCACAGAATCCAGCAGTGGGAGTCCCTGGTTGCAGGACTGTACTCCAGGACTGAGCTGGCTTCCTGAGGAAGAGGCTCAGCTGCCACACCACAGAATCTACCACACTACACAGAACACCTAACCCCCTTGGTGTCCCTCACCCTGCCTTTCTACTACTTTTCTTGGCTTCTAAAAGTTATTTTTGGTCAGTCAGGCATGTCTTTACAGAAGGCAGAGTAAATATAAGATTTATACAGCTATGTGTCATCTTTAAATCCACTCAACTCCCCATGTAAAAAACAGGATCACAGCAGTGAACATTTTAATAAACAAGCAAAGATATTGTACAAAAAAAGGAGAACAGATAGAAAAAAAAGATGTTACAGTTAAACACCTCCTATCTAGGCTGGAGAAATGAGGCTGAGGGTTGTATACACGTTCTGGACTATTTTCTGCCAGTGTTTGGTCCCGAATTAGAGCTGTAGGTGATCAGCTCTAATTCATTGTTTCACTGTTCTGATTTTGAAGCAATCAGAAACTCGTGAAACCAGCTGACCTTGCAGGATTTGAAGGCTAAAATCTGATTAAACAAGGTTGTGGGATATTACCCACAGTCACATCACTGGTTCATCTCTTCAGTGTATTTTTAGGAATGTATGATTGCCTTGAGATATCTGCTGAGAGAGAGAAATTCTTTTATGTGTAAGAATTAGCTGACACTGTTATTGCTAGTATCTGGCAAAGTTTCACTTTCTGCTATGATTTGTGCTTCTAAATTAAATTTTGTGTGGTGCTAGCAGCTTGGGATAAGCACCAATTATAAATTCTGAAAAAAAAACCCCCTATAAATCTAAACCTGTCTGAACTACTAGCTAAATATTTATTCCAAAGTTTATCTACATGCACAGTGTACCTCAGCTCCAGACAACACCCTTTTACATCATCACTTTGCAAATCTAGATGGTCTTCAGATGCTCAAATTTTAACATCTGCTAAATAGGGTTAGCATCACTGTCAAATTGGAACGAGTCTTCAGCGACTGGATCCAAGTTTGCAATCATCAACTGTCTAATTTGGTAATGGCAACTTCAGCAGAAGCAGAATCAAGACGGATAATTTCTTCCTTATCAAATTTATGTATGCTGTAATGTAATGAAAACATTCCCCAAGGGGATTTCCTTTGCCATGCATAGCACACGATACCATTTGAACACTTTTCTTACTCCTTTTTGTATTTTATCTACTGATATTAAGGTGTCCTTGAGAAATACCATGGCTTATATAGGTGCAAGGTGCCTTAAGGCCTTTTACTGCCTTGGAAAATATAAATGTATACTTAATCTTAGTTATTGAAAATACTGTACCAATCTTCCCCCCTCCACCAGGAACTTCACATAAAAATGCATTCTACCTGGAAAACATTATAAGCTAAACTAAAAATTTTCATTTAAATACTGTGAATCCAGACATATCTGAAAGGTATTCCAATTCCTTTAAGGTGTTTAGGAAGCCAGTATTTAGAGATTACGCTGGAAACAGCAGCTCCCTAGTAGAAGAGGTAAATTCCAATACCGAAAAAACCTCTAAGCTTTTCTGCAAGATGTGGGTTACTTCTAAAATCTGTGTGGGCATCAATTTTCCACTCTCAGGTCAAACTGTAGTCAACACTGATGTCAGCCCACGCAAGCACATATCAATAATGACAGTGTGGCTCAGCCAGCAGTGCTCTTACCTCTTGGCTAGAAGGTCACAAGTTTAAGTCTCCCACCAGGACTTGGGTTGATTCTTAGTGCTGACATGGCAGTGCAGCACTGGGGAGGTGTTGAACTGTTTGAGGTGCCATCCTTCATGAGATGAGATATTAATCCAAAATCCCTTTCTCCTGTCCCTGCTGCCTGTCTAGGCAATATCCCTGTGGCACTTTTGTGAGAAGAGGCTGGCTAAGCCTCCTTCCCAGCCAAAACTCACTGTCACACGCCAGGCTCGGCTGTCCAAGGCAGAGCACAGGCCATTGTGTTGTTGCACCACCACTACTGTATTTAGTTAAGTACAATGGAAACATTGTTAAGCGTTTGAGGATACACAGGATATGAAGGGTCTAATGCAAAAGCCAAAATCTAATGCAGTTTTCTAAATTCTATTGTTTATCATGTCTCTGTACACAGGCACACAAACACATTATATGTATATTTAGAAAGCAGGACTCTGTTAAAAATTACATTCAGCTTGCACCCATTCCATTTATATTATGTTGAGCAATTATATTCCTTCCCTCAAACTGATTTTTTACCATTTTGAAATAAGAACTCTGCATTTAATATCACACATTCTTTATTATAGAACCATATTGTTTAGCTTGTCATGATATAGAGTTGCTTTTCCATAAGTACATTAAGCATGGGTACTCAAGGGATATTTTCTTCAAAGAAAGTGGAAATTCTGGGAAGAAACGTGTTATAACAACTGTCTGTGGTTAAGAATGAGAAATAGTAGAAAGCTTGGATGTTCTCTGAGGAATAGGGTGCATTGTGGAAATGCCATCTGAGGGTGGTTATGAACTAAAAGACTGCATGCTCCATTTTATTTTATTTAATTTCATTTTATCTTGTTTTACTTTTTTTCCCCTGACACAGTGTCTAGAACTAGAGTGTTAAGTGTTCATTTTATTTACGGTACAACACTATTGATAAATACATGTGTATGTGACCTAAACCTCAGAAACTGCATCTAAAGAATTAATACAGAAAAGATTATTATGTAGCTACAAGTTTGGGAGCATATCATAATGATGTAAGAATTTTCCTCCCTCTCAAATTAGAAGCCGTATGATTTTCTTAAATTAAAGTATCTATTTAAAAAAACCCCAGTAAACCAGGGAGTAAAACTTCAAAATAATGGAATCTCCCTTTTTTAAAACCCCCTTTGCATAATATAAAGTCTTTAAACTCTTTTTGCCGCAGTCCTGCTGGCTTTCTGTTGCTTGATATTCTGACCATTTTTGAACCCTTGAACTCTGACAGAGAGGAGGGACTTGGAGAGGTTGTCATCTGATCTATGTAAGAAGGCAAAAGGAATAGCTTTCTCTTTAATAGCACTCTTTTCTGCTTAACAGTTGGTGGGAGATTAAAATGATCTAGGTGGATAAGGCAGGTTAAAGGTCAAGGGACACCACAACTCCCCCTTTTCCCCACATGTCAAAATATAGACAGGTCATTAGAAGTTAAAATTTTGTGCCCCTTTCCAAAATATTTCAGTTTATATATTATCATTTATATTATTTATGCACTAATTTTTATTGTAAATTCCAGTTCTTGAGGGGGACTGGACCCCTACTAGGCTACTGTCCAGCCTGTATAGTTGTCAGGTGCTGACATTCTGAGTTTCAGCCATATTAATTGCTGGATAAAGGCTATAATCCCCTCTCTTTGAAGCCCAACACTGATTTTTAGGCAGTACTTCAAAAGCAGCACACAACTGAAGAGGCATATTTCCTACTAGCACTGAATCAACATGATTTACTCTGTTTGCATTCGTCTACATACGCCATGCATATTTGGCTGCACAACAAAAAGGTGTGAGTTGGCTGTAATATAGTCTAAGGAGAGGTTTTTAGTCTCCTGAAGTTGATGCATGACCTCATCTGAGACATACCGTTCCAGATCTTTGCTTTAAGCATCATTTGGAAAGTATAAACTCCTATATCATGCTTTTGTTACCAATGAGAAATCTTGCCTTACGTTGCTAGAATTTTTTCCCCCCACAACATCATATTAAAACTATAATTTAGAGTGAGGCTGTTTCTTAGGCTGTGAATAAATAAGGCCTCTGTTTTGTAAAAGCAAACCTTTTTCAAAACATGGATTTTAATACCTTAAACACTGCAGCTTCTTAATTAAATGAAGCTGTGATCCAGCAGCAAATATCCATTATTAAGAATAAATAAACATATTGTTTAGCTTTTCGGGAAAAGGAAATGGGTGAGGAGGTCTTTGAATCATAAACAAATTTGTAGCAATTGCAGAGCTCATGGCTGAGTGTCCGTGTGTTCCTCTCTTGCGGCTGTGCCTCTTTTTGTTGCGGGGTGTGCTTGGCTTCTGGCTGGCTGTCCACAGAGCCGCACTATGGGGACTTTCTCATCCAGGATTTGCCAAGTATACTTAGTGTTATGTTTGAGAAAGATTAACAATATTTCAGATCAAAGGAGAATCCTGCTGCACGGTCTTACAAGATTGTCATTCACTTCCATTATGGCTCATTTGCACAAGATTTTCATGTAATATGCACCATTGTTTTGATGGCAGTGATTTGACATAAAGACAGAGCCAAAATGCATCTCGGAGCCCCACTCCTCCAGGCTGGGGGGTAGCTGGGGCGCAAAGAACTTGCCAATCATAAAATGCAACTTTGTCTCAGTTATATTAAAGCCTTTATCAGGTGGGAAACTTTTGAATGAGCATTGATTCAAGGAGAAAAACTATCAGTGGCTGATTTTTATTAGAATTTAGGCACTGTTTTAACCAGGTAAAATTTTGGTTAATGAGGAACACAAACCTTATGCAAAGAGCAATTTCAGTCAGCCACATATTCGGATGGCTTTTTGTTTCTTTGAAATATGGAATTTGTTTTAAAATGTTTTGCAAAAGTTGGAGAGCCCTATGGCAAAAGTGACACACGAGAAATTTATTTCTCCCAAAATTTATTGTTTAACCTAGTAGCTTTATTTTAAAAATCAGATTTCCCAGGTGGATGCATTAGACTGTAGTGCAATACAGGAATCAATAAAATTTATTAGAGGAGAAAAGTAAAGTATGTCACATAATTTTCTTCAATTCCTTTCTTTCAAGTAATAACTTTTCAGGTAAGGTCAGATTTTATGGGTAAATAAATGTTGAACTTAATAAAGTTGCTGGAGCAGTTTAGTTTGATTTAAAGTCACAACTTGGAACAGGACAAAGCCTGTTGCTTTGGCTTTAATACACCCTGTTGGGCTTAGGTAGCACAGGAAACTCAGTACAGGAGCTGATCCGGGACGTCTGATGCCTGAATCTGTAATTCCCACTGAGCTCGAACTTCCAGTGACACCAGAAAAGGACTGCAGGATGATCACCCTTTCATGTCCAGCTAAACACCTTAGGTACAATCATTCAAGTTTAAACCAAAATTTCAGCTGTAACTGTAAGTTTCCTGACTTTCTGTGGGTCTAAATTCTCATTAAGATTTTTACTTACTTTTTTTTTTTCCCACTCTTTTTTTTTTGGCAGGGTAAGTTTTATCCATCAGTAGGCGGAAAAGAGAAAATGTGAATGCATAGCAAGAGGTAGTACATTGTATAGGGATTTAGAAAACAATTTACTTCAAAGAACTAATGATGTCTTTAAAACTGTTAGGTATGCGTGTGGAGGCATAATGCTAATAAATGCATACGTAAAACTCAAAAGAAAAGTTATTGTGCAGAAAATTATTTCAAGATGTAAATGGTATATTCTCCTGGTTTTTGTGGGTATAATTAGTTAATAATTTGTTATGGACAAAACACCTGAAACAATTAGTTATGAACTGCAAAGAATATTTCAGAAAGAAAGAAATATTTAAGAATGCCACTGACGTGATGTGTTTCAAATTGTTTTCACACTTTGCCTTGCAAGTTACACCTAAACACATCTGGTGTGCTTTTAAAATAAAAATAACTGAAATATCCTTATATTAAAATGTGTGATGGAAGGAACCTTGTGGCTGGGTTATAAAATCTTGGTAAATGGACTGTAAAGTGGAAACAGTGAAAAACATTTCACTTTGGTGACGATAGCTGGCATCTCCCTTCCAGACTGCCACGAAAAGGATTTATTTCAGGAAACTCATCACATACTGTGGAAGGTAGCATCTATATGTCAGCAATTCCACTAACATTTTATGGAAAGCTTAAAAATATAAACATTAAACTGTTGGATCCCTGTTTTTTCTCCCTGCTCAGGAAATGCTTGCAGAATACACGAACAACAGCGCCCTCTGCACCTGAAATCCCTCCGGTTATTAAACCCAGACGTTCCTACGTGCTGGAGGAGCCTTTAATTTCAATTACTGCTTTTTTCAGCTGCTGGTAGGTATAGCTGGGCGGCGGGGGAGGGGTGAGAATATTCACCTACATTTTTAAGTGCTATGTAACTTTATAATATTACCTGAAAGCTTCAGGATCCTTAGGTATAAAATTTACTGTAATACATAATTTAAAGTTACGTAGAAAAAAATCAGGTGCAAAATAGCAGTAAAGATGTTGCACTTCTGCATTCCCTACAGCATAATTTAGATCCCCAGTGTTGCACTTTTGCATTCCCTACAGCACAATTTAGTTCCCCAGTGTGTCATTAACAGTGAAGTACATCACAGTCTGGAGTTTTTAGTACAGGTTGGCTGTATTGTTTTAATAATTTTTCAGTCTTCAAATATTAGATACAGAATCAGAATTATCTGTTTCTTGTAGTGCTTAAAAATTTATTCTGAGGAGTTTCCAGAAACCAGTAGTAAAGCCAGACACAGATATGAGAGTATTTCAGGATTTGTTAGACATAATGATGCATTTAAAACTGGAGAACTAGCTATTTTTGCAAGGCTCAAAACAGAATTCTGCAAGGAAATAATTATTATAAAAATGTATTAAGTTGAAGTAAGTATTTTATGTTCCTACAATAATACATGTAAGAAAATGGTCCTGTGTGAAAAGTTCTTGCATAATATTTCTCAATGATCAAAAAGAACAAAAATTTATTTCTATGTGCTATTTATCTAAGCAATTACTTCAGCTAAGATGCTAATGAAGCCCATAATATACTTTGCTTATTTCTATCAAAGGCATTAGATGAGCTGTCCAAAAGGCTCATAGCAGAAACATTGTATTTCTCTTAAATTAAAGCAGCAGTTTTTAGATACTTTCCACTATAATCTATTTCTTCAAACCAGAAGTAA
>WEIT01009739.1:1668-19698 GCA_013389985.1 Dryoscopus gambensis | reverse complement strand
CAAGACGACGTGGATTTAAGTAGGTGCAGTGGCTTTTTCAACTGTTGATGGATTCTTCTTGACTGTGTTCGAAACCTCCATTTTCCAGCTGCAGTTAATGGTGGTAATGGAATTCATTACTGGGAAAATTCTTACAAGTCAGAACACGATTCAAAGCTATCTGTGTTTTCTGTGTTGATTGTTTATTTCTGACAGGGTTTATTTTCTTGCCCCATGTAATTGCAAAGATGTGGGCATGATATTTCAGCACAGGGCATCTAGTCCATCAAAAGTCTCCACAGAAAACCTTTGCAGCCACTTGCTGAGCCATGGCAATTTCTCTGATCCATACCACAGTGACTAACAAGTTGAATATAATAAGTAAACAATGGGTTATCAATCCTGGAAAAACACCAGTTGGATAGATAGGAAATAGCTCAGCAGTGTCATGGTCCATTGCTTTTTTCCCCCATGCAATTATTAAATTATATGCATTTTACACAAGCAAGGTCTTTCCCAATCCCTGATGAGTCTATCTTCCACTTCGGAAAAAAAGCGCTGTGAGTAGTTTTGAAGTTTTTGGGGAGTCAGGACCACTTCAGATTAACTGGCAGGTTTCATTGGCTCTCAGGGTCACTATAATGACTGCCATAATCAGAGGAAATGAGTTTCTGGGTGATGCGGGCAGTGGTGCCATTCATGAGGTCTCTGAAGTGGGTAAGGAATGTGGATCTGCCTCAAATCCCTGCTCAGATCACAGGTGCATCATCGCCTTTCTGAAGAATATCTACCAGAAGGACTTAGTGCTAATGTTCTGAAGGGAGTAGGGAGGGGTCAAGGTTGTCTTTGGAACTGATGAATGTGCTGACTGAAAATATGAGAAGTTTTACTGACTTTCTTGGATACTTGTAAAGGCGCTTTTATGGTTTCTCAGGTTTTGTCTCTATGTCCTTAACATCACTCTGTCCTAGTTCTAATCAGGATCTAGTTTTGGTTAAAAACGGACCTCACTTTCCTCTGAGGTAGTAAACCAGAGCTTGAATATTAACTCGAGCTGCCTGTTTGCTCTTGCTTCTCCCAAGCTGCACCCAAAGAAGACAAGATCAGGGTTTGTACCTTGGTGATCCTGTGAGCGTGCCACTAGTCTTTGGACTTGCCCCAGCTTGAGACTGGTTCTGGGCAAAGAAGTTGTTTTGGGGAGAAAAGAAGGGCTGTGATGCTGGGGCATGCGTGCTGATGGTGTGAAGAGCCAGCTCTGGGAAAGGAATAGGGTAGTTTCTGCCTGCGTCTCCTTAGCTGCCCTGGCATCAGCAGGTACAAGAAGTCCTTGCTTTCCCTCATTGCTCTCTGTTTTTGCTCAAGCCCTGTTTATATTGCTAAACTGCCTTGAACTGAACTCCTTATTGAGGGAGGACTAAAAATCTTCATTAATCCTCAAATCTTATTGCTAGGATGAAGTATAACTTGCTTTGAATACAAGTCCGGTTTGCCACTCCATAGGTAGCAGTGGGATCAAAGAAGTGTTCAGCACTGGGCACCATTCCCACCTTTTAACTTGCAAGAACACAATTTGGGGCAAAGCACTGCCATGTCTCCAGTGAAGGCTGTGTCTTTAAGGTCTGGATTAGCCCCAAGTGCTTGGAGTTTGATCCTGATGCATGGCATGAAAGCTGCAGGGTCAAAGGTCTTTAACCAAACATCACTTGCTTCTAACACTGTGTTACAGTGCTCCATGTAGATAGCACAGAGAACAGAATCACCACTACTTTTACTTTCACACATTAAAAAGGCTCAGCATTACAAATTTTCCTATTGATACTCTGTATATATATTTTTTCCTAAGTTTCACACCATCATTGCTAAATATATCCTGCCCACCTTGTGGTCTGCCTCTCCTTAAAGAATACACCATTAAAGTTCATTCCACTAGCCAATCCATCTTTTGTCAACACATACCTCAGATTTTTTAAAAATAAGTTTCCTCACTATTTTGAAATAGAATAGCAGAAGACTTCCATGAAATGATTTCTTTCTATCTGAAATCAATGACAGAGCTCCCAGTTGTAGTTACTTAAGATCTATTGTTGATTCCTCTTCTGGTACTATAAGTGACAAGTTTTTTCATCAGCAGATTTTTTTTTTTCATGTGGAGGGTTTTATATGTTATATCTGAAAGGAATAAAAGGAAAGACAATATCATTTAGAAAAAGTGTGACTATGTGGGTACAGAAAATGTTTGAATTTTTTTCAATCTTGACAATAAACCTGGAATATATTTATTGATGCATCCCAGATAAGCAATTTCTATTGTGATGTGTTCTCTCAGAGAACTCTACTATGGAAAATTGAGAATAATGGGCCGTGTCATGCGTTCAGTCCATGTGCAGAACTCACACTGATGTCAATAGGAGCTCCCTTCACAGACCAAGGCCTATATACAACCCATAGAGTCACTAGTAGAAGTTTCCCATACATAACTACAAAATTAATGGAGCATTGTAATCCATTTTGAGATCTAATGAAATACACCATGATTTAAATTGCAATTAAACAGAGAGATGTCAATAGGCATTGATGAGTTTCCACATGAAGACAGCAACATTCCTGCTACAAACCTACAGCTTTTGCGGGGTAATGGCTCATAGACTCTAAAAACACATTTACTCAGAGCATTATTGATTAAGCATCTCAGGAGCCTTAAACATGTGAATTATATCTTTAGTTGTAAGACATAATTTGTACATCTAAGACTTGATCTGTTCTGGAAAGATCACAGAATCCCATGTGATGGAATTCAGCATTTCTTAATTGCCTTACATTTAAAAATTGAGAATCATAACATTAAGTTATGCTTTTGTAGCAGGAGGAGGTTTTGGAAGGTTGTAGAGATCACGTGATTCACAAAGATGTTGTTTAAAGTTCATATACTTGATGGCGTTTCATCTGTCCATGACTTTTTAAATTATTTAACATGATAAAATATTCTGGGTTTGTGTTTGTGTGAGAAATGTCATGAAATAATTAGGGTGTGTGTATTTCACAGCATAGAGAGACCAAGTTTCATTACAACAGTGTTTAAACTCTACACCAGAACTTTTGAATCCCACAGTAATATTAGTCTTCTAGTGCTCTGAAATATTTCATTCCCTGCTTCCTACCCTCATAAAAATACACACAGAGCTGTGGCTTATCTTTGAAATTACCCATTGACATAAAATATGAGGACTATTATTTTCAACTGTGTTTCAAGGAAGTGCTTCTCGGTATGCTTACTAGACAGAGCAGTTCTGGTCTTTAGGCAGGAGATCCCGTGATCCTTCCCAGAAATCGACCTCCCTGCTTGCCCTTGCCCCGCAGACTGGTGCCTTCTGACAACACCTGGCTGCTGGGAACTGGCTTTCTTGTTTCTTCAAACAGTAGTTCATCTCCTATTTTGCATAATTCTGCAAAATCGTGAGTATTACCTGTTGTAATGTAATTATCTCTCACTTGAATGAGACAAGACATGGCCAGGATGTTGGAGACTCAAGGCTTCAGCAAATCCACAGTGTCCTGCAATTTTCCAGTGAAGAAAGAGCACAGTTTGCTATACTCCGAATGAACTAAATGAGGAATCTATTCCCCTAAGACTATCTGCAAACTCTGTCAGAACACAAAATTTCACTTGGTTTTCAGAATATTTTTTGGTGTAATTATATAGACTAGACATTACATATGTTCTTTTTAAAAATAAAGTAGAATATGTTAGAGTGATATGACTAAAAGATGAAGTACGGAATACATTTCTTATTACAGAACCACAATAGTTACTAAAATAACCAAAAAACATAAAAAAGCCCAAGAGTATTTACAATAGAATTTTTGAGGAATTTTGAGATTACCCAAATAATTTTCCATGGGGGATTTTTTTACATCTGTTGGTTGTTTTGTTTTGTTTATTTGTTTTTTTGGTTGGGTTTTTTCCTATGGCTTCTCTAGCAGTTTCCTTGCCAGAAGGTTTATCTATGAGAAGGCTGGGCAGCTATTTTGTGATGTTCTCACAAAGCAGTAGGTCTCATTTACTCCATGACAACACCTCCATTTAATGTCCCACATTAGCAGGGAGATGAATACTTTGCAACAGCATCACTCTGGGTTGAAGTTTATCTCTAGACAACATATAAACTCTCCCTGGAAACTATTTAAACCAGGAGTATATCTAAAAGCTGTTTCTTCTTATTGTTTCCTGACTTTCTGGACACTAACCAAGACCAGCAAATTCTTAAATCCTATGAATTATTTCAGCCATCTGTAAGTTATAAAAGAACTCTGTTCAACCTCAAATACCTGAGTTGATTTCTGTTCTATTGCAGGTTGCTCCACTGTTGAGCCTGCTTTGGTCTGAAATAGGCTTTGGGGTTTTTTTTTCTTCTTCCTTTGTCTGCTTTTTCAGCTTACACCTTGTCTATGAGAATGGTATGAGAGGACAAGAAAAGGTCTCTGAGCTTGCCATCCTCTGCCTCCCTCACAATGCATTTGGAAGGGTAACATATAAAACTTCACTAGCATAGTCTGGACACTACTGTCCCAGTAAAGGCTACAGGGAGAAAGAACCAGGATCTCAGGTTTGCTGCTTACATTTACTTTTTTTAACCCTTTCCCCCTGCTGCTCTAACATACATGTGATTTTTCATCTTACCTTTTTCCTTTGATCAAGATGTAGTAGTCTGCATAATAGAACAAAATTTTGGTCTAGTAAACTGTTAAGCTCGACTTTTGAAGATCTACTGATTTTTATAAAATAAAGCAACACTTCTTCCCCACCACAATAAGGGGACTTTTTTTTTCCATAGTCAAGCTTGCTAAGAACATTTTAAGTAATGTTTTTCTAGATTGAAACTCTCAGTTCCCAGACTCTTCTCCTTTTTACTCCTGTGAACATAGTGCTATACTGTATGTCAATTTGGTCTTGTTTGTGGGTTCATTTTCCCCTCCATTAGAACAGCATTTCTGTCTTTTTTTTTTCCTTCTTGTGATATTGTTCAAAGGCTTCTTGTGATGCCTTGAAAAAAGTTATTGATTGTTAGATCATTTCTCTCATTCATTCAGATGTTTTCTGGTCCCCAGATGGAAACATCACAGCTGCTGCTCTGGAATTCACTATCGACTTTTGTCTCTGGATTATCAGAGCCCCCAGCAAAAAGGCCTCAATCCAGGCACCCTCTTTCCCTCTGTTGAGACTTAAAGCTCTTATCCTTCCAGCTCAAAAGAAGTCCCAATGCCTGTATATGGCCAGTCTGGAGCAGTAAGGTCCTGTGATTACTTTCTTTGAGCTACTTTTCTAGTGCTCCTTTTTTTTTTTTTCAGTTTCTATATAATTTTTCAGCTTTTCAGTAGGAGCACCAGACCTCGGAGACCAGTCTGATTTCCTGCCTCCCTCTGCTGTTGTTATTTCTGTGCTGGTCATTTGTTATATGTTTGAGGGCCAGAATCAGCCTGACAAATTAGAATTTTTCAAAATTCAACCTTTTCTGACCAGCAGCCATCTGCTCAGACAAAGAAGAAAGTGGGAAGGATTGCCATGTTTTAAATGCTTTTCACCCAATCCCTCAAGGAAAGCCTCTTTTTTAAATTCAAAGAGTTGTTATGATTCAAAGAAAATGCTTATTCTACAGACTGTTTCCTTTCCATTAAAGTTTATTTATACCGCCCTCCTTGTCTGAGGGTATAATTATGAATGATCTAAGCTTGTGCTGAAAATCCTAAATTAAAAAATACATCTGTTGCAAGGATTCTTTCACCAGAAACCTTGAAAATGTTATCCTGTCTGTGCATCCATATATCTGTCTGTCTCTCTGTAGGTTATGGCTATCCTTTATATGTTCCAGAAGTAAGTGGGATTAGATCACTTGCTTCATGCTTTAACTGCTGTATACATTCATGAAAGAAATAAAACTATGTGGAAAACTGAATACATTTTATATATATTTATAGTCACCTTTCAATCGCATTTTTCACTTGTTAACGACTAAGGGGATTAGATTGTATTGTTCTTCCCCTTTCATAAGTGTGAGAAAACGTTATTTAAATGAAAAAGTTATGTTTAGAAAGAAAAGAGAACTATAGCATGAATGACGTGAACTGCAGCAGCGTTCATGCAAAGCAAGGTGTTTTTCTGACAACAAAGGGCAATCACTTCAGCCCAACTTTTCAGCATACCTCAGGAAGCATCCGTGAAACACATTTATTTTTAATTAAGGCCCATTCTGTCCCCACATTTGCTTTAAATATGAGGACCAGAGAGCTTTAGAAAAGGACATTATTTCTGCAGTCCTTTGAAGCTGCTGCCTCCTGATATGTAGCTCCTGGGAGGGCAACACCACACGGACAGTGGATTCATAGTAAAATCTCCACTTGGCAGAAGATATCCAGACAGCACTTTTCTCAGTTGGATTTCACCTGACTAATAATCTTATTTTTCATTTTTTAAACATTACAGTGAAATGAGTCCATTAAGATGCCATAATGTTAATTAACATTGTCATAAGTTCTTCTTTCATTTCACTTGCATGCATTTTTCAAAGGTACATTGTGGAAATGATTCTTTTACCCTGCCATTTGCCTATATATCATCTCATGCTAGTACTGAAAGGTTAAATGTTATAATTTATGCTAATTTTAATTTTCCCTAGTGCCATAGGCAGTACAAATCAAGCAGCAGAAACTGATTATACATCGCTGACAGTATAAAACAGAACAAACATACAGTTCTGTCAATGAAAGGCCTGTGCCTGGTTAGTCATAGTTAGGTTGTTATGGCCTCCTGAGAACAGCAGTCAAAGCTGAGCAATAATGATGATATGAATATTTATTTTGCGCATAATTTTGGACCCAAGCCATATTAATAAATAATTTTCCATGGTACTTTTGTGCCTCAAGAAGTTTGATGTAAAGGCTGTTTACCTCTTGAAGAATTTTGTGCAATAAATACCAGATATAAATTTGGGCTTTGGCTTTTCAGAGAAGGGCCTAATGTTGTAGAGGTCAAGCAGACTTTCACTGAAGCGTGTTCCTGTACAAGAATATGTAGGTTACATACAATTTCAGAAGAAGGAAGAACCTAAGGTCTGACTTAGGCCATCAAAAAGCAGAAACATATCACTAGCTTGATACCATCCGGCAGCTAATTTGTTCTCCTGTCACTATAATAAAGAGTATCTTTGGAGCTCAGGAATGATAGTCAGGTTTTCAGACAGAGCTTTTCAAAGAGCCAGGGTAAATACCCAAGTTGTTCATTTACTCGGGTCTTAAACCCTTCCCTCCTCACAGCACAGAGAAGGCAACACATCACCCTGGCTTAGACATCTTCAGGGCATATCTTAGCTGTCACTCTGCTCCTCTGAAACTAGCATTTTCTCCACAAATGCAGCCTCTCTCTAGATAGCAGGCACTTATTTTCATGGACTAATGGCTTATTCCTTGCTCTGAAACCTACCTTTTAAGAAAATGAAACAGAAAAGAGAAATGACATCACAGAAGTAAGAAGTGGTGGGTAGCAACTGGTACTTCAACATCATGGGATAGAGGCTTAATTCCCATGCAAGACAGTCTGAGATAACTCAAAGCTCTTGGAGACAGAAGAAAATGCCATTTGGAGGAAAACAGAAGTGATCCCTGCGGCTGTTGGCAGTACAGGGAGACGCAGTCTGGGCTGGGAAATGTGGTCAAGTGTCTCAAGAGCTTTTCTGTTCCTGAACATTCCCCAGCCTGGGTAAAAGTCACTGTAAGTACCTTGCTGGAAAGATCCTGATGAGCTGCAGAGAGGGTTGCAGTCTTGCTGGTACGTGCAAGAGGACAGTCAATGCGACATTGGTTATGCTAAAAGGAAATGGAGCATTGACAATGGCATTAGGGAATTATTGCCTGACTGGAGGCCAAGTGGGTAACCCTATGAGACAAAGACAATTACACACTTACACAGATCATAGAAGATGGGTAGGAGGTTCTTGAAACAAGGCAAAAACAACTGAAAGGCAAATGCTACAATAAAACTTTTTCAAAAAACTTGATAAATTTCAGCGTACAAATCCTGTTGACTTTTAATTGGAAGTCAGTTTGAGTAGTTTCAACACTGTAACTACAATAGCCATTCTTGCTAATAAGTTATGTGTCCAAAACTTATTCAATGTTTGTGTGACAAAGCTTAAAATAGAAATAGGGATTTAGCTTGTCCACACATCAGTTTTGCATTACAACATGATTTTTGTTAGAGACATATTTGTGAATAAAGCTGTTGTACCAACAGATTAGAATGCTGCTTTTCAAATTCAGTGCTTTAATTCAAAGAAGACACCATTATTTTATTTTCATGTAGCTATTGCTTCTTGATTTAGAATTAGTGAAACACTGGTTACTTTAACCCAGATGGTTTCTTCCCCACCCATAAGGACTGGTTACTTTAGCACAGATGTCTCTTTTTCTTCCATAAGGCATATTAGAAGGAAAACAAAGATTCACATTTAAGCAATAAATAATAACAACTACCACCCCTATGGGCTTAGATATGTTCAAACCCAAAACCACAGCTTAAAGTTACTTTAAAGTGTGGTGGACCACAGCTTACAGTTCTTTCATTTTGCTTTCTTTTTAAAAGATTTGACTTTGTTGACATTTTTTGCACAGTTTCAATTGATCTTTATTGAAAAAGAATATGGATGGAGCAGACTGACAATTTTATTTGACAGATGATTAATAACTTTTCTTAGATCTGGCCTGAAGTGTAACCACAAAGTGTTTGATAAGGGATGGATAAAATATGGTTTGCAGGCAGTAGAGAGTTTAAGGGACATAAAATGGCTGAATGGCAATCTTAAAAATGCAAGGTAGAGAGCCATGAGGTCATGTTAGCACTGTTCTAGCGCCCTTTCATCCCAGGGTTGCTCCAGTTTTTCTTCTGGTTGCTCCTGGCCCATGGTGGAGGAGTTTCCCTTGGTACAAGTGCAGAAGCATCTGCTTATGAACAGATATCTCCCTTTGTGCACAGAACAGTGGTTCAGCCTCATCTCCCAAAGTCTCCAGCTTAGGCTCGAGGCACCAAGGTTGGGTCTGAGATCAGCGCAGGCTCTGCAGGGCCTGCTTAGGGGCCTTTGGGCCAGCCTGCTCTCCCTTGCCATAAGGAACTCTTCTCCCTTGCCCTTTCGAGCACCACACCAAAATGAATTCCTTGAAATTCCCCTAAAGTTTCAGCTCCTTGGTTTTCTCCAAAAGAAGGGTGATCTGGCCTGAAGTAAGCTTGAGTGCAATTGAAAACAAAATTCTTTTATGATAACAATTTTTCCTCAGTCTTTTTAGCCCAGTCCAGATTTTGTTACTGCGGGGAAAAGTTGGTTGTAAGGATTTATATTATGTTTATTTAATTAGTAATTTCTGTAAAAGAAAAATTAATTCTATTACTTGTGGTGATGTGTCATGCCAGGAATAACATTTTGCATCTATGGCTTAACACAATATGCCATTTTTAAAGGACCCTTTCCTAAAATTTAATTTTAGATTTGGGACTATGAAGCATTTAACTTACCTTCAGGAGGATATTTTGAATAAAAATAACAAGAAACTGCTTTGCTAGACTATCAGCCATGCTTGACTGATATTAACCATATGAAAAAATGTATGGGACATATAAAATTCACATAAGAACTACAGTTAAGCCTGCTCATATTTTTCTTTTAAAATGGATGTCCAAATTTTAAAAGTCTGTATGTTATTCTTCTTAAGATCCAGATATATTTTTGGAGACTGAGTTCCTACTGTTTGCAATAATGAACACCTCATGGATGGCAGGGGAAAAAAATCAACTTTCCTTAATGCTACTGTTGGCCAAAGTGAGAGTGAAAAAAAGTTTATAACAAGATATCCCCTGTAGGAGAACTACACTTTTTTTCCCCATCTCTGGATGGAGAATGGAGAGTTTCAGGGAAGCCTCCTCAACTCCACCCCCTGTTTTCTTGCCTTGTACCCTGGAGGTTTGCCCCAGAGCAAACCCCATGGGACCCAGTGGGGTGTTAAGGCTGAGGAAGATCCTACAAGTAGCTGCTTTCTCCCTAAGTGCTGGGGGCAAGGACTGACCAGAGTCAATGAGAAGCCTGCCTTCGTGACTTCACTGCGTGTTCGATGGTGTCCAAGCAGTCAGTCCAGGAGATTCTGCTTCCTGGAGCCTGTGGAAACTGGGGACAGCACACAGAACTGGTCTGACACTGGTCTACAGCCCTTCACAGCACAGTGTACTGGCACCCCAGGATATACTCTGCCTTGTTAGCTGTCCTGTATTGTCTTCTGTAAATATAGTGAGTAATGCAAAAAGCATTTAATAATGAGGCTTAAAATTTTCCTTCAAATGATAGTCTTGCATATTTACATGCTTGTGGTTTGCTGTCATTATATGCACCAATTTTTAGCCTATCCCCTTCATTCATGCTCTCTGGGAAACATGCTCCTTTGAGAGAGCTGCGGATAATTTTGTTCTCCCTGTTTTAGCAGGATGCTTCACTAGCTGTGTGCCAGTTGTCTCAGAAATGCTGGTTTAACTGGCTAAGCAGTCAGAGGGTTTTTTGGAGCTGGGGCCTCTAACACTGGCACATGCACTGCGTGTGCGACTGAGGGTGAACATGAAGCCTAAAGACAGGCTGTTTCAGGCCTCGGTGAGCGGCACCATACCCCCCGAAAGTCAGAGGTTACATTTCAAGGGCCGGCTCCGCTCCTTGGGTTGCCGACCCCTGGTGATAAGAAGTCTGCTTGGAGCAAGGTCACAGCAACACAAACCACCTGCCCATCACCCAGTGCCAAGGGCTGGGAGCCAGGTGAGCCTGTGCCAAAAGTGCAGGAGCCAGGAGGGGAGCGGGAGGGGAGAGGCCCGGACAGAGGCTGCTGCAGCCCTGCCCCTGGCCAGCCTCTGCTGGCAGCAGGATGGGTTTTGCAGACCTGTCTTTCCCCTTCACTGGACTCCCTGCAAGAGGCTGAGGACACAAGGACTGCAGCTGCCTACATGGGTGAACTTGCCCTCTCCAGAGGTCTGGCTGCAGTGAGGTATCTAACATGTCATAAGCACAGGCTTAAATTCTTAAGGATTAAAGCAAAAGTTAGACAATCTGATTCTCCAAACAGCAGCAGAGGATGGAGCTAACAGCTGTCTGAAGCTGCTGTGGCATGGCACAACTGGCTGGGAGGCGTTAAAGAAGGAGCTGGAGGGGCTGACTTGCAGCATGCCCAGAGGTGACCGTCAACAAACCAAAGGGTACCACATCCTGCTCCTCCTCCCTCAGCATTTTGAGGATCAAGCTGTGACCTAACACAGGAGCTGTTTCTGCAAAGTTCACAAGCGCTGCTTCTCCTTGTTTTCCTTCTGCATTGTTCTTGGTCCTCAAGAAAGGACAAGGACTTTACACTCCATGACAAATATTACAGATAGAGTGTAAATATTGCAAGAATCAGCTTTAACTGTAACAAATATAGCTAGGGGTCAAACATTTCGCTTACCTCCTCCATACCTCATTTTTATTGATATATAGTTGCCAAATCTAAATTATTTGATCTGAAATGGTAGTGAACATTCAGAATGACACAACTAGGCAAATATCATATAAAGGAAAGCTCCAGATGAAATTGCCAGAGGAGTCATTCTTCAGAAATCCTTGCTGTGAAATACTGCCTCCCAGTTCATGAGACAGCTCGAAGTACCATTCATGACTTTAATTTAAGAATAAGTTTCCTCAAGGAACTTTAGCTTTCATTTAAAATCTGGAAATCTGTGTATCTGTAAGAAGCTATATGTTATATTTTACTCTTTGAAGCAGAAGGCTTTTAAGGGACTTAATTAATTCTAGTTTTAACATGGATGATGATATCCGTACGTTAGTTTCATGTACTCCAGGTGACGTACTGACTTTATTTAGGAGCCTCTCAGTTTATGCGAGCCAAGACAGTCCTGTAGATGTGGTGATATAACTCTGCTGAGATACCACATGCAGATTGCTTTTTTTATGACTTTGAATATTTATTTGAAGTTTTCATTTCAAGAGATTTAGGTGGAGTCATTTTGCCTGATGAATATAGTTGTGGATTTTTTTTTTCATGATGTAAAAGGGTTTGCTTCCCCCATCTGGTCATGTATCCATTGTGTCGATTTCTGCAGCTCTGTTACTCCAAAAAAAGCACATAGACTCATGTGGTTGAAGTAATCTGACTCCCAGGCAGATTGACATCTACTGACATAGCTTTAGCCACCGAAATACAAACCTACCTCAGACTCCTTCATATTCAATCCCCAAAACAAGATTTTGCTGCTTGTTCTTTCGCAAAACCATTCCCACTTTAGACCTGTAATTCTCTTTCCAACATTGCTCCCCCTGGTTCTGCTATGCATAGTCTTTTGCATGACCCCAAGGTTTTCTTGCCTGCCCCATCTGGAAGCATCTCCCGCAGCTCTTCCTAAATCCAGGGAAAGCTATGAGGCACATCTGAGCATCAGTCCTGCCTTCAACATCTTCTTGCATTTGTAGCCTCTGTACCTAAATGACCTTTAAACAAAGACTTTCACAAGAACTATAAAAGACTGCAAGAGGAAAGCAACAAAATCAATACATTTAGAGTTAATATCTCCAAGAGAAACATCTGTTTGTTCCTTTGAGTAACCAAAGGCAAATACACATGTTCAGAACATGCTACAGACTAATGCCTACAGCTGACAAAATGAACTTTCTTTCAGTATCATTAATAATGGATTAAAACCAATTTTTTGGTAGTGCTAATATAGCACTTTTAGTTTTATTAAACAAGTAATTGCACTTTTTAGGTACATATTGTAGGATTTAGACTCCCTGTATCTTCAAATTTGGAAGCTTCAGTGGACAACTATTTATCTCAAGAAGAATTTTCTCTTCAGGGCGTTCACTTGTAGGACTTCACTTAATTGGAGCAAACTTCTAATTAGTAACAAGATTAATATTTAAAAAAGAATCAGAAAAAATATACACACTGGAGTGTGCACGAGTATTAAACACAAGCAGCAGAAGACAGCACTGATCCATACTTTGCTGGAGAGCCAGTTGGGTTAAGCCAGGTGCTGCGGGCTTGGGAACATGGCCAGGCTGAACCCTGTTCCCCACAGAGGAGAGAAGGTCCTAAACACTACCCTCATGCTCAGGAGAAGAGAAAATGAAGGGCCAGCAGGGAGCTGTTGGCTCTCCAGTGCAGTGCTCGGCCTGGGCTCCCACATGAGCCATGGAGAGTGACTGAAGCTCCCAGGTCCTCCCAGACAGCCTTACACTGCATATGAGGGTGATTCCTTCTCACCTTGCTGGATACATATGAGAAACCTGGCCCCAGGGCTCAAACTGAATAATTGGGAATTGAGGAGACTGGGGGAGTGTTTAGAATACTTAAATATTCTGTTCCTGCAATCAGCTTTTGCTTCTTGGACTGTGCTGTGGCTGCACATATGCAAGCATCTCACCTAGAAGAGATATGTTTGTGTACTTTGTGACTGTAAATATCTTTGCACAGTGAAACACTTGTGCTCCTCATATACTGCCCTTCTGTATGCTCCAGGAATTTTTCACTTATCTAGACAACAATGCAATTTCGAACTTTCCCAGGGTAGCAGTAACCTCTAGTCTTCACTTTTTGTAATATGTTCCATATGTTTCTTGATCACACACATGAAAAATCATAGACTATGTGTCAGAGTATATATGTACGGATTCAGTATCCATCCCCTTCTGCATGGTGGCTCTCCTTGGAGGGGGGAGATAAGTTCAGTACATTAGCCACTCAGGGAATGCAAACACCCGTTTAAGTGGGAGTCACAGAAAAACACAGTGTAGGTGAAATCATCGCACACTTCCCATTGTTAAAGACAACATGAATGGGAAAGGAACTTCCTCCACAGCTACAGTTTTCTGAGGTGTGGGTGAAGCTCTAAACAAGATCTCCCACATCCACAGGCAATGCTCCAACATGCAGATGAAGCCAGATCTGACATTCCTAATGCAGCAGTTAATGATTTGTTGATTAAATACCACATTAGAATTTATTTATACAATAGAAAACATATTTTACAATTTTTTTTCTCAGATTTAAATTTCTAACCACTCCTTCTGGCAACAAATCTAGTTTAGATCCATTGAAGTTATCTTTCTGTAATGATACAAATAGAGGAAAGGAATATTGATTTCAGTGGGATGTTGAGACATAGCCATCTGTTTGCCAAGCGTGATTGCTTTCATTTAATTTCCAAGAAAGCCCAGAAAAGTCACCAAAAATATTGTTTTGGATTTTACAGACAGCTTAGATGAGACATTTTAAAAAAACACAGTTTCAAGTTGTTCTCCACTTGCTTTCTGAACAGTTGGCCCTGTGACATTTGGCCAACCAAAAAAATGAGCATAATTTTGAATGGCCTCCTTGCACCATCTACAGGATTTGGTAGGACATTTTGGAGGTCATGATTTTGAAAACAGAAGTCCTTACCTCAGAAGTAGTGCCAACAGGGGCAGCAAGCAGAGAAGAAAAGTCCGTGTCCTAGTTGGGAAGTTGAGTGCAGCAAAAAGGAAATTTGTGTGTATGAAACAGTAACAAGTCACAAGTGCCCATCTCCTGTAGCGTGTAGCAAGAAGGATGAATAGGACTCGACTCTACTCTACACCCAGGAAATTGGGGAGTTACTAGGCAAAGATATCAGAGACGGCAGAAATTACTCCTATATACCTTAGAAAATGAACAGTGCTTAGAAGCATGGCGGCCAGGAAGCTTCTGCAACTTAAATCAATGTGAATAATTTGGTAGTGTGATTTGAAAATAAAAATTTGATCCATCACAGAGACCTTTAAGAAAAAATCCTTTGCACTTTCATTTTACAAACACTCCATATTGCATTTCATATTTTTAAAAAGTTATTTAAATTTCTTTTTCCCCCAGGAATTGTTCTAAAATTGTATTTTACGTCATTCTCCTACAGTGAGGGAGGTGCATCTTTTCAGTGTATAGCAAAGCAAAACATCCTATGGAAGACATAGAGTAATATAAAACTCTACACCATATGCTGCTTCACCAGGGAAAGGAAGCTTGTCACTCTACTCAATAAAAGACATAGAAATACCATGGGATTTTTCCCCCCTCCAATTGGGCCCCAAATGTTCTCATGCTATACTTGTAATGTGCATTACTAGCTGATTAGAAGTGACATCAATTAGTCACATGTCTGTGTTTCTGATGGAAATAAAAATGAGCTTCTGTACACAAAATCTCAAATTCATCTCTACATTGCCTAGGGATTTTTGCTTCTGCAATATCAGTTATCGGTTTAATATAATATTGTTGACTTAACAATGATATATTTCAGGCTGAAGGCAGAAATGCATTTTGCATTAATAAATTGTTTTGAGATGGGCTTAAAGAATATTTCATTATATAAGAGAGGCAGCTATAAAACCTATTTGGTGGTCTTTCAATCACTGCTACCTGTGGTCTATTTATGTGGATGGCATTCATCAGTATGGCAGGAAATATTAAACAAGTGCTAGACAGTTATTAGCTCTCCTCAAGCAGAAGTCCTCATACCCTCTATTCATATACCATGGGAAAAATTCACTTGGTATTTTCTTTCTTGCAACTGTTCTGCTGTTCATAATTTGATGGAAAATTGATTAATCACACATTTAACTCAATGCAAGATCTTCTGCACTGTAATAAATTATGGCCATTAATCAATAAGTACAAAGTAATTCCAGGAGTCTGGAGACATGCTGGTTTCTAATAGAAAAACTTGTGCTTAGGCCTTCTTGCCAGTGACCACTTCATCTGAGGTATTTTGCACCTGCCTCGATCCAATTAGATGACATAATTAATGAATCTCGGTGCAGTTGATAATTTGTTATACAAAAGAAAGAATGTTTTGGCACATCTATTAAGTCCTGATGTACAAATCTTTGCAAAGGGGGGAATACTAGGAACCCAAGAGGGGAACCTACAACCTCTGCTACGGCAGAAGAAATGTCTGTTTATTCCAGGGCACTGAGTATGCAAATTTTACTGAACTTTAACATCTGCACGTTTCCTTCTCCCATGTTTAAAGGGAAACTGTGCAGAAGTCTTCCATGCCATCTTGCTTCTTTCATGACAAATTAAATGCTGCGATTAGAGCAAGCATTAAGGAAGTTTTTTTCCCAGGCAATCTAATCAATGTGTCCCTGGCTGCGTATCGGTTACAGTTTTACATATCACAATCCATTTGCACCTGTTATGTACAGCTAACATATAGACACTCAATAGATTTTGGTGAGAGAAGGAGTGTGAAGATAAAAAGAACCAGTCTGCTGCTAATTCTGTCACTAGGAGACGCCATGCGCAGATTTTATTTAGAGACTTTGAAAAACAATTAGCTGAGGATTATAGGACTAAAAGGCCTTTACTAGCTGTACCTGGAAAATACTTTGCCCATTTAATGCCTTCTAAGCTGTCATTGTGCTTGAACTTCAGTCCCAGTGATTAATGAAAAGCTGCAGGGCACAGCTAGAAGCTAAAGTCTCAATTATGGAAAAGCAGTAACTAGTTTAATGTGCTGATGCTTTTATACTTAAACTGACAGCTGTGAAAAATGGCAATATTTCCAATCATGCTTTAATAATTTATCATTAATTTATTGGCATGTCCAACACACTTTAGTCCTACTGTTCTTTTTCTCCTTTTAGGCTCATGGCATTTCAATACTGAAGAGCAAAATCTGTTGCAGATCTCTTAGGACGAGCCTCCTTATGGTGCCTGAGTGATTACTGTTTGCAGGCAGCCAGAATTATCAAGTAGTCCAGAGTTTATCAGCACAGGTACAGCGCGAACATTTTTGTGGGCTTTAATATGTGAACGGGCTTCATTAGCTGCTGCTAAATTGCTCTAACTCCATCCACTTCAGTGGAGTTAGAGCAACTGAAGAACATAGATGGCTTTGTGGGACTGGGGGCAGTCTGCCTCATGCAGGCAGTTTTCGATCGTCAGCCCAGCAAGCTCCCTGGATGGAGAACAGGAGCTGTCTAACTGCTCTAAATCAAAAATTAAATTTGGAAAGTGTCCCTTTTGAAGAGCACAGGCAGAGTCTCACCTGCTATGGTATCTGTGGAAACATTATTATGTTTAATACTGAACAATTGAATCAGTGTAGCTAAGTCAATTTAAACCAGCTGAAGACCTACAGTCCATTTATTTTTGAAATATTTTTAATTTTTTCTTTGCTGTTTTGGTTCTTCCTGCTTATTCAGTTTCTCCTGAGAAGGTGTATGAACAAAGGTAGAGAGCAAAGTCACATAATAAAACCTTGTTTCGGTACAATTTCCATGCTGAATTTAGTTTGTCATGGTTCATGGCGGTTCCCAGGTCTGCTGTGGACTGGACAAACACTCATGAAAATCGACAAATGTTATTTTCAGAGTTCATTACTGGGTTTTTTTGACAGCAGAAGTTGACCCTTTTTTTATTTTTCATCTATTACTCCTGTCATTTATAAAATCTTAGTCATTCAAGAAGGAGTGCCTTTGAATACTTTCTTTTTTACACAAAACCTCAGTCTTATTTATACTTTTGCATACATTTCTCTTTGTGTAATGGCTGACACAGTCTGGGTGAAACTCACTGCAATTTTTTGGGAGGACTTGATAACTCCCGAGCTTTTTTGCAAAGCTCATGTAGCCCTAAATGGCAGCTGAGCTCTTCCTGACAGCCTGGTTGTGCTGACGGTTGTCAGTTCCTGGACTGAAAAGCAGGCTGACCAAACAGTGGGGAAAGTTATTCGGAACTCTTTGATGCAAACTACTACAAAATTGCTATCTGGCTGTCATTCATGAACTGGCTGAATAGGAGAGACATGGCTATGAGACAATATTAACACCAATTGATGTAATGGTCTAACAAGTATAACATATTATATTGCTGGACTGTTCACAAAAAGTTGCAGTGTGTCCAATTTGAATTGACGTGATGGAAAAGATCTGTCAAGTGGGTTGTTCCATAGGTTGAGAATTTGCTGTTTCT
>WEIT01009733.1:39248-58495 GCA_013389985.1 Dryoscopus gambensis | reverse complement strand
TCTGAAGATGAGTTGCTTTTACAGTGCAAAGCCACTACCTATTATCAAACTATAACCTTCTTTATGATCTCATTTTGCACATGCTTAAGAGGCAAGTGCTTAAAACTACCTGCCTGTTAAGAGTTTTGCAGATAGAAAATTCTGTCTGTATAGACTAACCTCCATACTGAGGTCTAGAAGACAAGAGCATTTTGGTGAAATTCATCCCTGAAGTGCAGTTAGATGTACTTTAATTCATCATATCGCGTTTATTTTCTTTTCAGCAGGTGTCACTGGTGGTGATTCTGTTACAGGCGGTTAGAAGTGGAAAATGCTTTTATCTTCATCCTTTTAGCAGCTCCTTAATTTATTGATTTATTATTTATGTACTTATTTTCCTAGAATCATAGGTATTCAAAATGAGGTGCACTTTAGAAGACAAGTATGTTCTAAAAATGCTTGCTCAAACAAAGTACTACAGTGCAAGTTCAGGCTAAAACTTCTCAGCACAGAAAATAGTCTAATGCTACAACAGAATTTTAACAGAAATATATTTTTTTTCTCTTTACAACATGCAGTAAATTCAATGGAATTATTATTGGTTTCCTCTGATACACAAAGCAAATTTTTGTTGTTTATTTTCGAGGTCAAAATTTGGGGGTCCTTTTACAGCTCATTTGACTTAGACTAGCATGTACTAAGTGTTTAAGGTCTTGAGCACAGACTTATCTTGACAAATCTGTAAGCTGGACCACTATTCCTTTTTCAGTAATATGTACCATAGTGAGGTCTAATTGTAACATAAATAATTTTGGATGGTATTACTTTGAATTCCATAGCAAAGGTAAAAGAGACAATAAAGATATGGGTTTTTAATAGAGAGGTTTATTTATGGAACTAAATTTCTACTGGATTAATTTATCTTCATAAATAAATTTTATTTTTAAAGGGTACTACATAGTATTAACACGATTACTAGAAACTGTGAGTTAGAGGTTTTGAAAACAAGCTTTAATTAATTAAATCTTTCTCACTTGCCTTTTTAAGTTATAAAAGTGGCAATAGCTAATAATTTGCAGTGGTCAACTGAACAGTGTGTAAGTAGTGTGTAGAATGGAAAATCCATGACGGCACATTGTTTTATTTCATATCTTGCATTAAAAAGTTACAAATACAATTCCCCAGAATGAGCATTCATTTTGTAACTGAAATATTTAAATAAATCCCTTATCATTCAATATTGATAAGGAAATCAAACTGTAGACCACAATGTATTTTAAGAATTCCCAAGTGATGAGTCTGAACATTCTCTTGTAGTTGCTGACTGGTACTGCTGACTGCTGGGGGGGGGAAAAGTCTTAGAGTTCAACAGCACTAATCTGCCCCCTTGTGGCAGACTAACAGAATTTGCTAGATAATAAAATCTGGAGTCCTCCCACTAAAATTTTAATTAAGAGTTCAGTAGGTGAAATTCGAATCAAGGTTATCTGACTATCTCAAAGCTTCTTGATGTTATTGTGAAAATACAGCATGACTAAATATAGCCTGCTAAAAGTCCATCATAACACATCCTCTAAACGCCAGGCATAGAAGAGGTTTGTCACCAAACAGAGCTTTACCTCCAGATGCCTTATATCAATTTGGCTACTTTTATCTTAATACTGTGGTCCCTTGTATCACAGAGTTCACCGATATGACAGGGAATTTTACAAGATTTGTAAATTCTTCTGAAGAGTGAAATGTTCATATATACTCTCAGGGTTAATTTAGCCTATTTTTAAGGTATGGACTGTCAAGATGGGGGATTTTTTGTTGTATGATAATGGCACAATCTGCACAAGACTAGCTTCATAAAAAAGAAATATTTTCAGTTGCACTTCATCTGCCTAAAACTATAGTTCTAAAAGCATGATTTGAAAACATGAGAAAGAAAAATTTTAAGGAGCTTTGCTCTTTTATTACTGTACATACATAGTTTAGAAAGCCAAGACTGCCTAATGATTGACATATTTAGGAGCTGTTCTTCAGCTCACTAATTAGAACACTCCCCCAGAAACATGAAGCGTCATTCTTCAGTTTCAACTTTACATGGGAATGAAAAATCAAATGAACATAGTCCTTTAATTTATTTTGTGAATGTCTTGTGGAAGGACAGTCTTCCACTTTACTCTGAAGCACACACAAGTAGACTATAGATTTTTACGTTTGCCTAAAATTTTGTATTTATATTCTTCAAATGCATAGGTCAGCATTATAAAACACTGCCATAACAACACATTTTCATAAGTTGAAAATTTTTCATTCCAGAGATGACAAAAGAGAGAAGTCTTAACTAAAATTGATTAAAGGTGATGCTTCCACAAATAAAATGGTATCTGTATGAGGCAGGATAAGAAGGAACTTGGTCTAAGTTCCCTGTTCTCAGGAGATAACAGTTAAGGGAAAATGCCATATAGCTGTTCCTGCAGTAAGTGATGAAGCTAATAAAAAAGGAGAATGATACTGTGGATGCAATGATTAGAGATACAGACTGCATGAGGTGTAGTTGTCATTTGAAATTCCTGAGGAGATTAACACATCATTTTTGTAAAAGTCAATTCTCAGTGGAGAATTTCAGTCTTATTATACCCCAGTGACTCTACATAATATCTTTGCCCACTATAGGACATCTCCTAATCTTAATTAGTCTGATTGCAAGTTTAAAAATAGCTCATTAGTTCCTTGTTACTCACACCAATGGAATATCAAATTTTGGTTCTTCCTATCTAGAAAGCTGGACTCTCTTTTCTTTAGAGTTGTGTATTCAATCAGTTCACATGGGAGAAAGAATGAATAACTTTAAGAATTCACCAATTCCAAGGCATCATTTTACCTTCTCTATTTTACTTACGTGCAATGATCTACCCTATTACACAGTCATAATACTAATCAGGTGAGCAGCAGACTGTGCAGCTGCTCTACAAAAAAACAAATGGAAGTGTCCTGCAGGTCTGCCTACGTGGTTATTTTGGACAGGCCCCCTCTGCCTATGTTCTGTGCTGATCAAAAGATGTGTGAGTGCAGTAAAGGTCGTGCCATGCCAGTGCTAACCAGGCTGCTCAATGGCACAGTTATTTGGCCAAGCCAGGCCCTGGAGGCACACTCTCAGCTGGCACAGAACACTTGCAGTGTGAGGTTGGATCAGCTTTCAGTACCGGTACAGAAAGACTCTGTCTAATCACAGCCTGACATTTAGGCATATTCTGAACATTAATCAGGGTCTAAAAGCCTTAGGGGACAACCTGATGTTGCATTAAGAGTACAGAAATATGGCAGAAAATAAACCCCCTTGATTTCCAGATAGTCCTGGAAGATGGAAGGTGTTTGGGTGTAGCTAAGCTTAATTTATTACTGTAACCAAGATTGCTGGTGACAGATTTACTAGATCTACAAAACAGAAGTGTATCATGCTATGCACAAGCACTCAGGAGTATAATCCCACACAGTCAGAGATGCAAATTTTAACAAAGAGGCATCACTGCTTTGGGGAAGAGAGAGGAGCAAGCCCATCCACTTGTCTGCAAGGTGATTCTATTTTTGTCCTCTGGCATGGAGGATTTCAAATGTCAATTTACACTTTTGGGAGAAGTGGAAGTGAGACTGTAGTCAAATATCCTGTCACTGCCATCATAGATGGGAAGGGAGGGGAAGACTCTTTACATGTAAAATAGTTACAAAAAGAGATTACAAAGGCTGTGGGTCTTGCCCCAGAGTGCATGTGTGACAAGGTAGTATCACTGTCTCTTCCATTGCAATGATAAGGGTCATTAGACCTCAGCCTGATAACCTATCAACCCATCAGAAGGCCATCATGCCCACGGTAATCCATTCATATATCTCATCGCATATTTCATGGCAGTAGGCCTCATTCCTACAGCTGCCCAGAAAAATCAGTGAGGAAAGGAATCAAAATTTAAAATAATCTTGAGACAATTGCAGAGGGCACAGAAATCTAACATTGTGCAGTATTTTCTTCTTTAAGAGTAGGGATTTATGTGTGATTCAGGAACTCAGATAGCCAGCCTGTATTCTATGCTAAGTTTGTCAGGATACAATTAATTTATTCAAATAGGGACTCCTACACTACAGAAATCTACATCCGAGCTAGACATCTAGATACCCTTTATAGTAAATGAAAAGAAACAGGAGATTTAAGGAAGCAATTCATCTCATTCTAAAGTAGATGGCTAAATATATCTCAAATGAGTCATACCTTAGAAGTGCTTATTTCTCTCCATTAAACATAAAAGAATGACAGAGCTCTTGCTTAGATGTAGACTACAGTTCTACATTCATCTAAAAACATGAAAGACGAATCCCGTCTGTGCTTTTGCTTCTTTAAGTGAGGGCAACTGTATTTCTTAATTTTTAGAAAAATTTTAAGGCATTAGAAGCTGTAAATAGTTCAAAGATTGACTTCTCAGGGGCCAGCTAGCTATAACAGACACTTATTTCTAGAATAGAATTAATAGGAGAATTCTTACTTCTAAGGATAAATATTTTGAGATTACATAATGTGAGGTATTTTCTTCTTAATAATACCTGGCTTCATCCACACATTTTACAAACATCAGTCAGTATTATCTGTATTATGCAGCTGTCTCCTAAAACATAGAGTAAGACCAAGTACTAATTTTCTGACTTCATCTTTAATTGCCCAAATAAATTGTCGCTTTCAAAAACATTCAACAACTGGTCCTGATGAAGGGCTTAAAAGCTTTATTTGGATCTCTTGGTCCTCTCATGAATTCTCATTCTTGTTATCTTTCCCCTCCTAGTTTGGGGTCTACTGACTCCTTGCTCCCACCATAGAAGGAGTTGTTGCATTGAACCACTTCTGTCTGAAACTTGAATGAATTACCTCTACCAACTTCTTTCAAGATTTGGTACTAGTGATCAATTTAAAATTGAGCAAGAGTTACTCCCGTGCTGACTGCTGATTCTTAGCTTTCTTAGTAGTAGTATTCTAACTGTTAATTTATCTCATGGCGCCAGGCTAATTTACCTTACAGCACTGATACCTCATGGCTAATCTTTAGTGTTTGGATCAACGAGAAAACAACTTATTTAAAAGCTACATCATTGTTACAAACAGAATAGAAATTATTGCACCAGAAGGTCCAGTTAAGAAGTAGGCATGCCTCACACAATCACTGATGGTTGATCTCTAGCAAACTAATCCTAACCTCTGCTGAAGAAAGGCATCCACAAACTTTTACCTCTGAAACATAGGTTGCCAGTTTCTGACTTCATCTAAGGAGAAGTGGTGGTTATTGCTTAAACCAAAGAGATGTCTATCAGAAAGCCATTACTTTGTTCCAAAACAGTTCTGTGGTATCTTACACATTAACACTTCCCATGGCATTATGGCTTGCTAATGTCCTGCAGATGGTACACGTGTAGTGTAAAAGCACCAAGAATATCTTCATGGCCTAAGACAAGCAAATGATGACAATAAAGCTAACTGTCTCTTTGCACTTACCCTGGGTGGTCCATCTTCGTACAGGTACATATAAATTATGAGTAATTTAAAATACTTCGCGGTACAGTTTTTGTTTATGGGTTACTACTGTTTTATAGAAATTGAAATACTGCATTTGTTGTTTGCAATACTAGTGTCATATACATATCTCAACCTAAGTGTTGTGAGGCTAATATATTTATTTATAATAATCTAAGTGCTATGACCAATGATTATAAATATCCCATACAATGAATAATCATAGGGAAATGTTGATGCTTATGAAGTTCATAACAAATAGCTTGAGCAAAATAAGAACGGTTTGACCAGCTGCCTAAGAAAAAAAGAAGAGGCTTGTGAGTTTTCAACTGAAAATAATGCTTATGTTCATTAGATTTGAAAACTGCTCTCCTCAAGTAACATGGCAACCAGTAACACAGTGTCTATATTTAACCATAGCAGTAACCCCAGTCATTAGACAGCCACAAACACATTTTTGCACTCGGCCAAAGATCTTCCCATCTCCCCCCCACCTTTTCCACCAGTGAGGAGCAGCCAGAGAAGAGCAATGCCCGAACCCTTCTTTGAGGGGTGGTCCCACTTTCCAGCATTTACAGGAGGGGAAGAAGGCAGCACCGTGCTCCACTCAGGGCTCTTGTGCCCCTCGAGCTGGCAGGCACCGAGGCAGCAGTTGAGGTGACGTTGGGCAGTGGCCAGGAGTGGACATGACCTGGAGCTGCTCCAGAAAAATCCACCAGAAGGCTGTCCAAGCAGGTGATTCTTTTAAGATGTTTCCTTGTCCTGTTTCAAAATTCACTTTGTCCAGGCAGTTGCTATGAGCCTGTAAGTAATTATGTGTGAAGAAATTAAAAAATACAACCAATCAAAAACCCCGTAAGAAAACAACACTTTTGCCTGTGGACTCTCAGGGCTACTGAGGTTCTTGTCCCAGGATATAGCCAGCTCATGAGCATGGCATTCCTCACATGTCAGCAGAGGCTGATGGTGGGGTGCTCCTTCCCAGTGAGGAGCTGCAGTTATTCCTGTCTTAGTAGAGGAAATAATGTGCTGTTGGCTGTGGACTTTGTCGTGCAGGTTATCACTACACGGAATGTTTTGAACTGTTTCAACCAGGAGGACAAACCGGTTAGGAGGTCAAATATGCCTGTTGCTTCTGCATTTGCCTAAGAGAATTTGGAAGACGGTACTTCCTGGAGTATATGAGGATTTAGATAACCTACCCTGTTCATAGCATCAGATACCATTTCATCCTGCTTTCCAACACGTAAGTCTTAACTTCTAACAGCAGTCACACAACTGCACGCTTCAAATTCTCAAGCTTTTTTCCCCATTATGTTTCCACTTGTTGTGTTTACATCTGAGCTATTTCCTCACTTTGCCTTAACAAACTATGTCTAGATGAAAGCTTCTCATTCTAGGCATTCAGATCCCCAGGATCTCATGCATTTGCTTTTTTGTCTGGGTGGAAAAATCTTCACTTTCTCTCACTACTATCTTCAATGAAGATTTTACAATTAAATGTACTAGTTCCAACAAAGTTTAATCCAGCAGAGCGCAGTAGGATTACTGCTTTGTAACATTTCTGTGAGAAAGATGATATTATTTGAATAGTTCCTCATTACCGTATCTGTAGGGAACTGTTCAATATTTCAGACTGCTACCCACCTTTATTTGGACACATTGTCTCATTGTCGTCTATATATTATTACAGGAAAGCAGACACTTCAGGGATCTGCCAGTCATCTAATTGTTGAGCGTCAGATTTCCTCAGAGCTAAGAGTGGTTAAATGCCAGCAGTATCCACCTGCTTTGCTTCTAACAACCGTCAGAACATTAACTAGGTCTTCTTTGTAGGTCTTTTATACTACGAAATTGAATATGGAAAGACGTATTTTGCAGCCTAGCTGAGGAAATGGATGACATTTTTTGTGTTGGTAGTATTTTTCTCAATGCTATTCCTTGTTTTTCTTCTTTGTATTATCCTTGTTTTAAAATCCTCTCCAAATTAACAGATTGACATCTGGTTTGCCACAGTTTTGTATCAGTGCCACACAGAACACTTCCAATTCCAAACATACATTTCAAGGGTGCAGAAAAATTACCAGGGATCTCAACTTTTCACCTTGATCCAGATCCAACAAAAAATTAGGGTTTGATTACCTTTGAGTGGCAGCGCCTGACCCAGCATCCAGAGTAGAAATCAAAAGTCATGAGTTGGGTGCTGAGGAACCTTATCCAATGCCTGTAAAAATATATTTCTATGTTCTCTGAGACAGTCCTGAAACAAAAATGTCACAGCTGAAGAATGTAGAGTTGAATCAATGTTAACTGTTTCTGCTGGTTCAAATACACACATAAATGAAGTTAAGTTCTTCCAAAAGTCTTGTACATAAATCAGGTATTATTGTCTGCATCACTTCAATATGAGGTCAAATAAGGTATAATTTGTCTTTCAGCAGTCAATGTTAACTCTGAATAATCAAAGTAAAGTTTTGTATCTGCTCAAAAGAGCTGGTCTATGTTGTTTTACTAATCTGCAACATACCTGTATTGTCAAGTGAATGTGAAATCATTGATTTAGACATTGGTATCAGTGTAGTCTGGGGAGACTCCTGGATCTAACCCATAAAGACACATTAGGTACTCAGAATTATCTGAAAATCTCACTCCTTTTTGTTGGACAACACAGCTTGGATTTGTCCTACTTGAAGCAACAAATTAGGCAAGGAAGAAATCTTGACTGGTTTCTCTGGGCCTACTGTATTGTCAGTAGAGTAAGACAGGCAGAGGGCACATCACATCTCAGGAGGGCTGAATCATCATTTGGAGATGCTCTTCCACCTCCCTAAATTGTAGAGAAATTGCAAGGTGTATATATAACTTTGGCCCCCTTTTTTAAGTGCTTACAGCTAAATGCAATGATTTCAGGCCCTGAAGTCTGCCCCTTTTGAATTCCCACATGCTTCTATGTAGCTGCCTACTCTGAAATATAATCACTTATAATTGAGGTATTTCCTTCTATTATTTTTAGGAAATATCAACAGTTTTCTTCACATAATTATTTAGCCATTATACACAGGGAAATAGATAACTGGGAAACTAAAAACATGCCAAGAATTCACTTGCAGGCAGGATTTATGTTAATGATGTTGTAATAACATTGCAAATTACATAAAATTATAAATTTTTTTTTTCTAGTATTTATATATGTACAGTAGCTCTACAAGCCGGAATGATATAACTTCCTTTGAAGACACAGAATTTGACAAAACCTTGTATAGTTAACTCACCTATTAAACTGATTTTCTATTTATGGAATAATACAGACCATTCTCTAGCAATATGTGGTCATGTAAAAAAAAGACCCTATCACACAGACACAGGAGGAGACAGAATAAGGTTGCTATGGGAACCTTAGCTCTAAATGGTCTGGCTTTTGTTGGCTTAAAATCTCAAACATTGTGTTGCATTAATTATGTTTTGGTCGAGTTTCTTTGCACTGAGTATGAAATTTGTTTTGCATGCTGTTTCAGTCTTACATGTATGTAAGCAACATTTTTAAAAACAGAATTACGTGTGTTAGCTAATACATAAGAGAAGAATGTGTTTTATTACCAAACTGAGTCATGGCATTAAGGAAAATATTTTCAAGAAATAAGGGCAGGATTTTCTTTTTACTTGTCTAGCTAAATTTCAGATAACACTACCCTCCATTATTGAATATGGATCATGGATCCTAACAAACTAATATAGCAGAAGCAGCAGTGGGAGGGAACCACAACAAAAGGCAGGAATGAGGTGGCAATTGTGGAAAAAATGGGTTGGAGAAGTCTCTGTTGGAAGCATTGGAGTGATTTTGGTATGGAGAGATTAGATGGAAAGAAGCCGAAAACAGAAACTGAATGAAAGGAAAGAGCCAAAGGAAAGGATTTTAGGGGAGATTGAGGGAAGGGAAGAGGAAGCAATGACAGAAGTTGAAGGATTGCATTTAGTGCTGGAGCCACAGGGAGAAAAGTGGATAAAGAGATTCTGAAAACAAGGCTGAGTCTGTCCGTTGGGGAGCAGAAAATGGTAGCTGACAGGTTGCTCTAAAATGAACTAATCAGGACAGTAATATAACTCAAAATACCCCCAAATTACGAAAATATTGTTAATCAATCCTACAAATGAGAATAGATAGCATATATGTTGTTCTAAGGCATCTTAAAATCTTCTGCTGTATGAAAACAACAAAATCTCATGCAATAAGAAATATTCTACAACACTGAATTTCTTCACAGGACATTGCAAGCGTCATGATGATGATGATTTCAATGATGATTTTCCTCTCGTAAAATTAGTTGTGGGTAATGAATAAGATTTAATTTTCTTTTCTTTAAATTATATTGTCTATTCTTAAGAAGATTATATTTAAGTTGCTGAATTTTCCCTAGAATGATTACAATCTTTATTCGTCTTTATGGGTGGTACAGAGTCTGGAATTTTTATGATGAAAACTGATATAGCACTTTAAAACCTTTCTATGCTGAAAACCAATACATTTAACTTCTATACTACCAGGCAGCAAACAGGACAGATATGAATAATGTCAGCTCTACTTTAAATGTCCTCATAGGGTAACCATAATTTAAACAGTCTGTTAAAAGTTTCACATCGTTTTAGCAACCATAGACCCTAGGTCAAAGTACATATATCTTCAAACTGATGGAGATTGTTTTGTTTTTCTATGTTAATTTTATTTGAAAAGAAAGAAAACAGTGCTTGTGATCTAGGTAATTTACATACAAATTTACATTGTTCCATATATTAAAGTAAGCAAATTTAATCACAAGTTACAGCATTTTCTCAAAAAAAAATAGAGATTAATGTCTCCATAATATTAAAAGGAACATTATCTTTCTTCTGAGCACTGAACAGTCTAAGGAATATGCTTACATATGTTCACAATATGTTTGCAAGCTGATATGGACCTCAGGCTCCTAGAAAAGACAAATAACTACTGAAGGAACTCTCAAGCATTTTTAGCATAAAAAGGACAATAAAACCAAACACAGCATAAACCACTCCTGTAAAAGTCTGCAGGCCAGTCACAGTTATGCTCGTAGTAGTTAAAGATCCCCTTAGCTTTTGACAAAACCAACACCAATACTACTGCTATTTTAATGTGAATGACTGTGTTATTATAGGGGGCTCCAACAATTTGTGACAGGACTCACCCATTCCCTGACCCCAACTACCTCTTAGCTTCTTGGCCTCTGACTTTTAACAGCTACATCTCCTTGAAGAAGACCATGACCTAATGGTACCCATTAGGAATAATACAGCAATGGCAACCAGATTCATCTTCTTTTTATACATGCAGCTAATGATAAGGATTATACACGCCTGGAATGAATCAAAGACAAACACATAATGACTGACATCATCATTTATCAAAGAGCACAAAGACTTGGAGAATCCTATAATTTAAAACAAATGCTTGTGATAAGCCATTTTACAAATTGGTACAGCTTGTTAACAAATACCACAGATCTCACAAGTCACAGTAAGTTAGAACATCCCCTCCCACTAAGATGTCCTTATACAGTATAAGTTTGGGCACACAAGGTAACTCGTTAATTTCTTTAACCTCCTCTGTCTCAGGGCTCATATTGCTTACATCAATCAAGGTTCTCTACAGACTCCATCAATGCCACACTCTATGCCGCGAATATTTCTTACATCTTTTCACACAGTTTACACAGGGGCTAATTGAGTTATCTGTATAATTCTGGAGAAAACTTCATCTTGTCTGAGCCTTCCAAGCACACCTTCTGGCATTTGACAATTAATGCATGTGTAACAGTATTTCATGTGGACTGGTGCTGTTAGGATATAACTCCATGAAAGAATGTAAAAGACATCTTCAAAAATAGCAGTGGACATCCACATCCTTCTAACAGAGGGAAATAATGTCTCAGAAGGCCATTCTCACCTTAAGGAAAAAGACTGAGAAGATCAAAGCACTCTGGACTTCTACAGAGATATGAATGTCTTCTTACAGATCTCTGGGACTTGTAATCCAGTCTCCTGAGAATCACTGAAAAGCTCTGATGTCACGCTACAGCTCTTCATTGGAATAGATGGCATGCAGGATGAGTAGGGAGAGAAAGCAGGTGATACTGACTCCAGTAGGATATTAACCACTGTTGTGTATGACTTCTTAAAACTGAACCAGGAAATAAGCTGGGAAAATGCACTCTCAGTGTGTTTCCCTGACAGTCTGAGACACGCGCTTGATCCCACACATGCTTACCCTACACAGGGTTATCCTAGCTGTAATTCCACTATTATTTTCAGCGCCAGACCACGAGTGCTGCAAACACCTAACAAGAGGTTAAGGACAGGATTAGAATGAAAAGAAATTACCTAAACCAGCAAGATGATAGGCAGTGAAGAAACAGAGAAAATCAGACACTTTAGATGGGGAAATCTGTGGAGGAGGATAAGCTTGCCAGGTCTCTCCCTTGGAGAGATGTCCCTTGAATGGGCTGTGACAAGCTTAGTTCAACTGTCCCCTGGAAGGATACCACTTGGAAGGAGCAGTCCTCTGGTTAGGGTGAGATCCCACCATGCTTTGGTGCACACGTAAATTCTTTGTAATCCACTGGTCTCTCCCCTTGGTACCACCCCCGCCTTCCCCCATAAAACTACGGCTTCTGCCTGGTTCAGGATGGAGTTGCCGTTCTTGGGTCTCTTCGCAGAGTGCTGAACAATAAAGGCTACCTCTGTGGAACTGCCACATGACGCTCCTGTCTCTCTGAGTCGGCCTGGGATTACCTTGCAAGGCAGAGCTGAAATCACTAAGATGAAATCACTGCTGAGAGCTGATCGCTTACAGCCACAGGCTGTCCCCTTGCTGAGGTGTCCCAGTGGCCGAAGGAGTGCCTGAGACTCATAGGAAGCTGTCCCCTGTGGGACCTCTCTCTGGGAAGGTCGCGGCATCCTGGGTCAGACCAACAGACCCCCCCACGGCTGCCACAACAGAAATCAAATTATGTAATACAAATTGAGATACAGCTGCTAGGGAGCAACACTACAGAAAAGGACTGAGGATTTATACTGGATTACAGATTGACCATGATCTGTGGTTTTGCTGAAAAATATTTTAGGATATATTGAAGGAATTACAGTATGTCAGAAGTAGAAGACAGTCATTCCACTTTATTCAGTTTTGGAGAGAGATACATTAGTACTGAATTCTGTTTTGAATGCTCCATCTTTAAATACAGACAAGTTAAAGAGACTCCAGGGAGATTGAAAATAATAAATCAAGAAGACTGAAGGACCTGTAGAAGAGAAAAGGCTGAGATACACAACAGCAATCTCATAGTATAGAGAGGTTACTAAAAAGTGCACAGTGAATTCTAACTGAAAAAGAAGAAACCTATTACTAGAAAAGATTGTTTAGGTTAATATGGACACACTCCCATCCCCCCCCCAACTCCCCCCATTCTAGTATATCTGTGGAGACTGAAAATCAGTCTTAAACTGAGACTTTTAAGGGCATATACTAGTGACATTTTAGGTCGTAACTCTAGGCAGGACAAATGAAATTACCCCTTTACCTCTTTCAAATATTGTATTGTGTGGATTCTATTATTTGCAGTATGGTTATTGCCACATATGCTTTTACTGGCTCCACTTCCCAGATGAGACAGATTAACCAGTACAGTGCACTGGCAGAATCACATCCACCTTCACAGTCCAGATCTCTGATCTCCTATGTACATCAAGAAAGAGGTTTCAGAAGTTCTTCTGATTAGAAGGGGAGTGTGCAAAGAACAAACTTGGTGTCTTCGCCAGCATTATGAGCAGTAGGGGAGTAAGTCATGCAAATCGGGAACAGGGAGCATGCTGAGATTTTTTTACCTCTGCTTTCATCATGACTGCTACAAACCCATGGGTCATGTTTATAGGTATGGGAACCTGTGACTATGCCAATCAGGGAACAAGAGAGTCCCCTAAAGGGACAGACCCCGAGAGATCTCCCCAGGTTAGGGTGAAGCCTCCCGGGATGTTTTGTCCTACCATGCCAGTGTACCCCAGTTCTGTTTCCCTGACTGGCCCATTGATTTCGCTGCCCCTTTTTCCCTTATATATCAAGGTCCCACCCATGTACTGCTCCTGTGCCCTGAGACCATTAGTCCATGTGCTCTCTCTGCCCCCCTCATCCCCATATAAAACCCAGTCCCATGGCAGGTGACTGACTCTTTGCCTTGAGGAATCAGCCTGTTACCATGCGGCAATCTCTGCCCTTGGGACCATGTGAATAAAACATCCTCTGAAGTCCCCACGCGGGGACCCTTCTCATCTCCTTTGTTGCCACTGTGCTGCGGAAGCTGAGAGCTAGCCAGGGCACTGTGCGGGGCAGGCAGCCCCGCTGCACTCTCCAGGAAGGTCTGCGGCTTGCCACACCATCGAAAGAAACTACAAACCGCAACACATAGGTATGGAAATTTGACCTTTTTCTTGGCTTTGGGATGTATTTTTGCTTGTATGTGTACAGGTTAATATTTGCCATTTTTTGAGCCCTTGGTGTAGTTTTAGAAACATGATTCCAATATGTGCAAAAGTTTCCCATTTGAAACATATAACAACTTTTGCTAAAAGATTGCCTTAATTACTTTGAAGCACAAATATTCTTAAAGCTCCAGACAAATAAGCATCTAATGGAACAGACAGGAAGGGAAAAGGTGATCCTCCTCCAAGAGGTGTGAGGCTGCTGAAACAGTATCAATTAGATTTTTTCTGTTTATTACATGCATTTGCTTAAATAAGCCTTCTCTAGTAACATAAAGTTCTTAAAGCTAATGGTTATTGACAAAGGATCTCCAAAAATTTCAGCTACAAAACAGTTTCCCTTTCTAACAGGAAAGAGACCATTTTAAAGAAAGGCCATCTGCAAGTTCTTTTAGCTGGCAGTTAAGAACCTGCATTTCTCTCCATGTGTGATCAAGAGAATGACTTCTGTATAACTTCATACAAAAGAAGTTTCAGTGTCTATTAAATGTGTTTACATCTACTTTGGAAGTTGACATAAGACATATTTCCCATTGATTTGAAAAGCAAGAGATTAGAGACAGGATCTGACCCTGTCCATAAATGCATAGTATGTTTTGTATGCTGGATGTTTTTGGATGCCTGACATGCCTTAAGTAACAGTCTGAGTCTTGCTGTGCTTTTATTTTTTATTCTTAACTTTTATTGTAGTAAAAATTTGTATTATTTTATTTTATTTTCCTCATTACATAGTCTTTGATTTTAGCATTTTCTGCTGTAGATAGATTTTTTTATACGTTTTTTGTTAGTAGATGAAAGACTATTGTGGTTATGCCATTATGATGACAAATGAAACATTTTCTATTTTTCCTTCTTTAAATCAGTTAGAACGTCTGCTCTTATCGGTAAAATAATGGAAGAGTTATACTGAAAGACAAAGAAAAAATTTATGCTGTTGCCTAAACTGAAAGTTTGAACGCAATCAATAAATGTATTTCATCAGTCTGTCGGCAAAAACATATTTCCCTTAGAGCATCACACTAGAGAGAAATAAAAGTTTATTTCAGATTATCAACAGTGCTGCTACAGGAAGCTTATAGAAAATATGATAAAATGAGTTAGACATTTTGAAAACACACTGGAAAGTATATTCTATGTATCTTAAATCCAATGTACTTTACTTGAGCCTTTTATATGCTCCCCTCTTAACACTTAGAAAACAAGCAACATCTTAGTTTTTTGTTAAAGATCAATCTTTGCCTTTAAGATTTAATGTACATTTACCCTATGTACATCACTAGGAAATAATTAAAATATATAAGATTATCCCCTGTTTTCCTGGTAGAGTATTTTACATTTGGTTTATAACTGGCTATTTCTTCTAGAGCATCATTTCATGCATATATTTGAAATCATTCTCTTTTATAACATTTTATTTTTCCTCATGATCATAATTATTCTTCTATTTAGGAGAGGCAAATGATGTAATGGTTCTGGACTGTGCAAAAAATTGTCTGAGTTTTTTTTCTCTATAAAAAATGACCTCCCAAACATAGCCCAACCCTGCAAAAAGAAATTTTTATTTCCAAAAGTAGTATCTAATGCTATGTAATGGATAACAGTGTTGACATGTCCCTCAATCACTCTTTTATACCTATAAATCTCATTTTGATGTTTAATTAGTTGTTATGTTTTTCAGCCCAACGCAGTTGCTTTATCTCACTGTCCAGTAAGAGAACTTGCAGATTTAAAGCAAAATTGTTTCTCTTTGAATAGTTCTAATGCAGTAATGACCAAATGCAAAAGACACTTAAACAACAGCCACAGCAATGAATAATGGCCATTTTAAATTTCAAAATGTTTATAACAGTAGCAGAAAACATAATAGGTATTTGTTTATTGGTTATTTATATGGTTATTTGTTTATTGGTATTTATATGGTTACTTTCCAACAACACAATGTTGAGTTTTGAGGTAAGTTGATCAGATTCAAAAAACAGGTCTCTTTCAAGGAAAGAATTAAAAAAAACAATTTAGACAAAGTCCCAATGATCTTAAACAGTTCTTAGTTATTCACTACCTACTTGACAATCTATCTTTGATACCACGATTGAAACAAAAAACCTTTTCCACATCCTGATGTATCATTGCAAGCCCTAGCACACAGATAAATGGAACTCTTCCCTTTGGGAACATTCCTGAAGAGCTACCTACAGTATGTCAGCTATCCTGGAATAATATGAGGTCAAAAACCCCTAAAATTAAAGCAATAACTTTAATAAAAAGAACAAGATATTACAGTGCAAGAAATAAATCTGACTTTGCTTTGAAAATGCAGAGGAAAAAAACAGGCAGCAGGTCACGAGGACAGCAACAAAACAGTTACTTTTCTAAAACTGAGAACACAGGCTGTGTTTCATTAATATGTTCAAGGAACATTTCTAACAACAGCAATGGAAAACAGTGAAAATTAACTTCACCCCAGAACCTCTACTTCCTGAAAGATCGGACTGTTAAATAAAAGTTATTTATAGTCTATAGAGCAGGTTCATGGGTTGTATATAACAAAAAAATGTTCAATGTGCCTATAAATTCTCTTAAATGTTTATATACAGTTTATATACCAGTAAAGAAAACTAAGTAATGTACACTACCACAACAGAAGCTGCAAAACTGCAATCCCAATTCCATTTTATTCCTTAAGTAAGGAACTAGTGTTTCCAGGGAATAACTACCCCCATTTTGTTGGCTAACCTTACAAAAACGTAGAGGAAACCAGAAGTAACTGGAAAGAATCAGAAATACAAAGAAAAAAATAAAAACTTTTCAGTTTCTGTAAAGTATTTTCAGTACTGAATCATCTAAGACACATTCATTAATAATAACTTTTTCATTGTGGGAAGGAAAAAATAGATTTCTAGGGTGAAACAAAAATTCTTCATCATTGCCTAATGAAGTGTGCAAGCTTTCCACCTTGCACAGAGCTGTGCTAACAGAGCTGCGCACAGGCGAGTGTTTGTAAATTCTGGATCTTACACTGTGGCCGGTGATTGTCAACTACCCACAGTGGGACTGGTCAGCTTCTAGGGGATGCTAACGGCCAGGAAGCAATGACCTGACTCACGTCATCCCTGGGCTCTTATTCTGTGAACATAATTAAATTTTTCTTTCAGAAGAGAAAGAAAACAGTCAATTCTGTATGATTTCCCTCAGCAGGAAAAAGAATACTAATTTTCTCTTTCTCATTTTTCATTCTCTTACTTCTTACACATGAAGAATATCCTCTGGTTCCAAGCAAAGTTAAGAGGATCTGAAAAGATTTTAAGACTTGAGTGCTCTCAGTATTGCATTCCCTCACAAATACTTCATACTCAAATGAAAAAAAAAAATCACTCTAAGGCTGGGAATAGACTACTAATAAAAGTTTAATTAATAAGAGTTTTGACTACATTCTACCCTCTCACATCCTTAAAGAGCTTCAAAAAAAAGGGAAAAAAGAACAGTGCATCTAGATGTAATTTTGGGCAGCTCTTTTCCGTAAAAAAGTGTATGTTAAATTATCAATCAAAAAATCTAAAATCAATCATGCATCCAGATTAACATTGATAATGTCTTCCCTTATCCTTTCTACTTTAAAAGGGTATTTTAATCCATACTGCACCTCAGTTCACTAAAACTCTGAAGCTGTATTTGATACCTTGATCAGTAAGTCCACTACTGTGCATCAAACATTTATTCAAATAATTCATAATCGTAACTCCTAATCCTTAGTTTTTAAAAAATTGTGTAGAATTGTGTAGACCTGGATCAGTCTAGTCTCAACTGTCAGTAAGAACTTGTTTTTGTGGAGTAATGCTGTAATCTCAGCAGAAAACCTTTGAACTGGACAATGTCCTTCTGAGATACAATAGGGTATTTTTGAAAATGACATTCTAAATTTTTTTTTTAAACTATTAGGTTTCTATTGAACATATGATTTTCTAGTTTCTCTGTAATTAGCTGGGACCGATTTCTCCTAATTGTTTCTTGTTAATGTCATTACTAATGAAACAAGGATATTTTGTGATCTCTCTTTCAGGAAGCCTTTTTTGCTAAGGAGATTTTGAAGACTGGGATTAGTAGGTTTGCCTGCACTTTTCCATCTTGTATTCGTTCTAATTGCTTGCTAGCTCTGGTGGTGTGACGTAGCACTTGGGAAGTGGTCTGACATCTGTTGTCTTCCAGACCGCTTTTTGCCTCTCGATTGCGTAAAAACTGAGCACTCCACAAAGTATTCTGAACACAGTAGGCTTATGAATATAGTTGGTATCAACCCACTACATTCGGGAACAAAAATAACAAATTTAGAAGACTTAAAGGAAAACAACAATTTTTTTCTTTCTAATATTTAATCTTCATATGCACTAGGCGCTTTAATTTACCTGATTTAGGACTTCAGTCTACAAACTCTTCAGTTCAAGCATTTTTGGAAGCTCATTTTTCAGGGACTAGTAATGTTAGGAACTAGGCACCTTAGACATTTAAATTCCCCAATTCTGCAGTAAAGTGAGGGGAATGGGGAGTCAACTGAATCCCAGAGTAAAGAACCTGACGAAGGAAGGAGTATCTGGTTTTCCCTAGCTGTAAACTGTCATAAACCGTCTTCTAGTTTTTAAAGGATGCATGGTTTTTGTATTTCGGCTACACGGGAAAGCTTTTTAAAACGTAAAACCTTACATGCTAGAAGTCAAATCTACCTGAGGCCATGACTTGCAATTTCACTTTAGTTAGCTTGGCAACGCTGTACATTTTGCAAAATCCAACTTTTGGATTTAAATATGCCTTGATCAGGCCACAGAAGATTTTAAGATTTGATAGGAATCGCTGAATCTTACGAAGAATTTTTCCCCGAGCTTAAGCGAGGTGAGAGGCCGGCGGGCCCCAGCGCTCCGCAATGGACTCCCGCACTCCTCTAACTTCATTCATCTTATCCGAGCCACTTCCTCGTCTTCTAAAAGCTGCTGCCTCCAGGCTGATCGAGGAGGGAGCGGCAGAGGCCGAGGTACTGCGGGGCGCAGCGCTGCTGCGGCCATTTTATCATCCCGGGGCCGGGGAAGCCGGCGGCCCCCGCGGCGGGAGAGCCGCAGGTCCGGGCGGGAGAGCGCCGTTCACGGAGGAAGGGGCGGCCGTGCGGCGCGCTCCGTCCCCTCGCCCTCCCCGTGTTCTC
>WEIT01009733.1:8542-38248 GCA_013389985.1 Dryoscopus gambensis | reverse complement strand
TTTTTAATACGGGTTTGGTGTTTTGAGGGTTTTTTTCACTATAAAGCTCGTAATTATAATGCAAAAAGCCTCCTGAAATTGGAATATTTTAAACTGTTGAGCCTTTACAGTTTCATTGATACATCAAAAAATCTACTACTGTAGTCTTGCAAAATTGCTGTAAGCACATGTCCTGATGGTATAGGCCAGCAGTCTGCTACATTCTGCCAAATTACCGTGATGATAATAAAGAAAAAGTAATAAAATTATGTACTCTTCACAGGCGGAGTTTTTCAAGTCAGGAATAAGTTTAGCATTGGAGATTTGCAGTACCTGTATTGCACAGAACATAACCTCTTGCCGATTTTCTCTTGCTGCAGGATGTTGGATATTGGCTTTTTATTACTAGACATTCTGGAATAGATGTACTGTGCGAACGAAATACTGCTTGTTGTTTTGAATGATTAATCTGGAATTCTGATATTCAGAAACTCTGGTTAATAACAGTTGTCATGTTACCTCCCTTATACCTCTAAAGGATTTGGTGATAAAATGCAGGCACTCCATTTTTTCCCTGAACTCTCCACAACCCAAGTGAGTTCTGTGCAGACAGCTAAAAATGTCAAGGTGATGACTAGTCACTGTCTTCCATGCACATCTTCAGTACTTACTGGCTGGACAGGTGGCTAAGGAAAGTGCAATATCCACACTTTTTTTGCTTACAAATTCTCTTTCCAGCACAACACTGGATAGCATCTCCATTTGAAGCTTCAGTGTTCCATGATGGGTGAACTGAGTTACCAGCTGGTTTTGTATTTCCGCATTGTCTGGGGACATGTTCATTTTAGGACTGATGATGTGGTAGACACCCTAAGAGTGTGCAGCCATGAGTGAAGTAGATCTAGTGTAGATGGTGGTGACAAAAATTTATGGGGGTGGCCCAAGTCCAAATGGGACAGTCGCACTGGGGCAGATTTAGTAAGAGCTGGTAAGATCTGTACTGATTTGAAGCAAAGGGAAAAGACTTTCAGATCTTATTTGATAGGTGCTTACTAGAGATGTTTATAGAAAAAAGTACAGGCATAGAATATTTATAAATACATATATATATATATCTATATACATGAGGTTTTTTGCAATCGGGAAAGGTAGCATATCATACAACCTAATGATGTTAGAACCACCATTATCCAAAGCCTAGACAAGTACAAGAATGCCAGATTTGTGAAACAAGTATAATGGGGACAAAAAAGGGAATGAAAGTGTGTAGAGTAGGAAATAGGGCAACTTCTATTGCCGGATGATGATTATTAATACATGAGCCTAGAGCTGTACTTACAATTTGTCTCAGGATATATATTTCGTGGAATCCTTTGCAGCCTGTGTAAGCAACGACCAAAAATGGTTTACTTGATGTTTTCAGAAGTGTTTTCTTAAAGGCTGGGCAAAGGGGAGAGCCAGGACTCCTCTGTCCATCCCTACCTTAAATGTGCACAATAGAAGAAGTCTGGATGAAATGGATGTTAGATCTATCACCAGTTAAACTCAGTCTAAGGGACACTGTGCTGGTTAAATATGTACCTTCATACGTGTGTGTATATACATACATGTACCCAGATGTTTCTGGTGCTGTCATGCTTATGTTGACCATCAGACTTAAGATAAATATACAGTTAAGTGAAATAAATTGCTTTTCAGTATGATAGTTGTTCAGAATTTTGGTTTTCATTCCACATGTCCAGTGAGATACTGCTTTTCTTTCATTTAGTGCAACAAATGTTACTGTGAAGAAATATGTCTGTCATTCTACTGTAAAAATGCTTCCTCTTAATATTTTTATTATTTTATTCTGCAGTAAAAAACAAAATGGTTGTTCTGGAAAGATGTTCCTTGACTGATTGATTTGTTGCCTTTCTGGTAATACCATTCTTGAACACAGTGATTCATACTAGTGCATGTTTTTTGTCCAGTTCTGTGTATCTAATGTGCATAATTTTTTATTCTGTATTGTATAGACTGTTAAATGGAAGTATGAAAAAGATCCCTAGGACTATAATGGACTCTTTAAAGCTACATTTGTTCTCATTCTGAAGCAGTGCTAATAGTGATCACATATACAGGTCCTGCATGATTGCTTCACTTGAAGTGTCACCACTGTTAGAAATTACTTCTAAAAAGTACTCTATTTTTGTTATTTCATCTAGATGCAAATGAAATTAGTAAAACTGTTCTGAATCTGCTTTTTTTACAGTGATGTTTCAAAGTTATGGGCCGAATATGCAGAAATTAACACTAACAAAGTAGTTCTCTTACATGGGAATTCTTTCCTGATGTGGAGGAGGAGAAGTTTAGTGATTATAGAGATTTCTGTCTGGAGAAGTTCTTGAGTTTTTTAATTGATAGTCACACTTAAAATATAAAAAATGACAGGCAAATTCATTTGGATTTAAAGTAGAAGACATGTTAAACATGTGGGAATGGAGAGTACTGTTGATCATTAGCCTGGGGAAAAATTCTGGGAACTCTTGTTTTCTGCCTCTTTCACTATTACTGAATTGCAAGAAAATTGTAATTTCTCTTTTCCAGCACGAAATTGCAAGTTTGCTTATGTTTATGCAGTAGATAATCGGTAAACTTTAAAATATTTTCCAGAAGAAGGGAGAAATGTATTATTCTTTCGTATTTTCTTATTTCATCCTCCTGTTGATTACAGTAGTGATACTGAGAACTAGTACTGAATTTTCTTTTTGAGTATCTCCTTTCTAAGGAATGTTACCAGTCCCTAGCTTCAGAGCTGTTGAGATATTTCAGTGCAGTCATGATAGGAATTTGCTCAATTTTCATTTGTATTTCTTGGCTACAGGTTTCCTAATAACAATAGAGAAAACTATCCGAACTACCTGTTAGCAGCAGCAGTATAAACTTCACAGTTGTCTGCCAGAGGACTCCAGAAGACTGCTTTGTTCTTTCAGTTTACATGTAAAGAATTGTCTTCACCAAAGCAAGTTGTAGACTTACATATATTCTTAAAGGTAGCTGAGATTCTGGGGTGGTACAGAAACATGCAGCTTTTGTGTATTAGTGTGAGTTACAGATTTACCTTTTAAAGTGGTGGTCAGCACCTCTCTCTTTTTTTTCTGTTTTTAATCATACTGCGAAATCTCTGACTGGAGTAACACAAATTAGGGGGGTAGAGTGGAGTTAATATTCAGGTAGAACACTTGAAACTTCTCTACCTGCAAGACTTTTCTACCTGCAAGACTCTTCTCTTTATTTTTCTCTTAGCAGTGAAATTTAATTATTAATTTTTGTAATTGTCTCTAATCAGTTTCTGGTGCTTTGTTTGTGATCTGATGGAGATTGTGATTAGCTTGAAAATGTGGGGAAGAGTGGTTTCATGTATCACTGATCTTGTGTATCTATCTGAAATCCTGCTTTATCCTGTTGAATCCTTCTTTGATTTGCATCTGTCCCATCGATATGCAGACAGGTTCTGTTTCTTCTGTTTTTCTTGGGAGTAGCTTTTTATGAGAAAGTGCAAAGTTTGTGACTCTTCCATGGCTTTTTCATGTATCCCAGTCCTTTGACCTGTTCAGAATTTTTTTCCAGCACTGCACATGTATCTTCTTAGACTTAAAGAATGTTCAGCTGTCCTTTCCAGTGGTTTTGAGAAAAGGAAACCTTCTTACTGACTTCAATAACAGATTATTTTCTGTGAATGAAACTCATTTGTTGAGAACTATTTCTCAACAAAGTCAAATTGAACAACTTCCTGAAAGGTGGCTGTAGTCAGGTGGGGGTTGGTCTCTTTCACCAGGCAGCAACTGACAGAACAAGAGGACACAGTCTCAAGCTGCGTCAAGGGAAATATAGGTTGGATATTAGGAAAAAGTGTTTTACAGAAAGGGTGATAAAGTATTGGAATGGACTGCCTGGGGAGGTGGTAGAATCACCATCCCTGGATGTGTTTAAAAAAAGACTGGATATGGCACTCGATGCCATGATCTAGTTGAGGTGTTAGGGCACGGGTTGGACTCAATGATCTTGCAGGTCTCTTCCAACCCATACATTCTGTGAATTCTGTGAAAATATTTCTTACTGTCTTTTTTTTTATACATGCCAGACTAACTTGGGTGATGGGTGGCATGAAATATTAAGAAAGGCAGGGTGCTTCTTAAAGCGTGTAGAAAGATACTCAAAATAGACCTAATTTATCTATTATTGCTTTATAACATATGTTGCAATATGCTTGGGAGCACATTCTAAGGTAAAAAGCCTGTGCTTCAGTCCTCTTACACATCATCACCTTCTTAATTTTGAGACACAGGATTCTAGGAGCCCAGGCTTGTCCTGAGCTTTCTGAAGTGTAAAGGATCTGTGTGCAGTTTTCTGGTTTTCATTGTGGAGGCATTTATTATTTGGTAGTTTTTCCTAAGCAACTACTACTGTATTAAGTTTTCACAAAGTGGGACTTAGAAGCTTCTGGTGTAAGAGTAATTGTCTTGTTTGGGATGCCTCATCCACTATTTTCTGGCACTTGGATTTAGTAGTAAAGCACTACTCTTTCTTCAGAAAAAGTACAGAATTTCTAGTGGTTTTTAGTGGCAAAAAAAAATGAGAATGTTCCTAAAAGAGATCCTTACACTCTTCTTTATGTAAGTATAAATAAAAAAGTAATAGTAATAATAAAAGTAGTAACATTAATATGTGGTTTGATAGCAAACATTAAGCCAACAGTTAGCAGAAGTCATGCTTGCACAGATATGAGCCTATTTAGATATTTCAGCCTTTTCCTTCTTGTTTTATGTACAAGGATAAAACAAAATAGATTATTTATTTTAATGGTTTTGACAGCAACTTTGGCATTTATTCCTGTTGTTTCTGGAAGACTATACATGGATTTTGGTGGAGTATCAGACTTCACCTAGTCTCTAGTTTTAGCTGTGTTTCATAATTGATGTAACTGAGGAGCATCAAGGTGTTTTGTGTTGTAGCAGATCCTATAATGTGATAACTAACCACCAAACTTGTCACTTTTAAGTATTGCCTTGTAAGAATATGAAGGTTTTTTGAGTCACCTCATAATTTTGCCTCCTTCCTTCCAAGTAATAGGATCACCTATTTCCAACCCGCTGCCATAGGCAGGGACACCTTCCACTAGACCAGATTGCTCAAGGCCCCATCTAACATGGCCTTGAACACATGCAGAGTTGGTGCATCCACAGCCCCCTTGGGCAGCCTGTTCCAGTGCCTCACCACCCTCAGTGTCCTTGGCTGGTGCTTGTTACGAGTAACAAACATGGGAGCATAGCTTTTATTTTTCCAGAACTTAGACCCTTTTATTTACAGAGGTGTAAAGGTCTTACAGGTACAAATATAGAAGTTCTGTGAAACTTGCTCACTCCATTAAGCAGAGAAGTCAAAATTCGTGTCCCTGAGCATGGTTCTGTTTGTTGCTCACTGGTGTAGTTCCTTCAGTGGCTGAGCAGTTAAGGCTCAGGGCAGTGAGAGGACTTGGGGCACAGGACAGCATATGCCTTCATCTGTGTGTGTTGCAAAGAAAGGGGTGGAAGAATGTGCAGGATAGCTTGAGCTGCTGCAGGAGGCTGAGAAAACAAATAGAAATGGAGCTATTGCGGTGGAGGATACTGTAGAGATACCAGGAACAAATGCTGGTTTTGGAGAATAAGGACAAATGTAATTCTTCTCTTAACTTGGTTTTTCTAAAAGGCACTTGGATGGGGGCTGAGGGGAGCATATTTTTTAAGTTCCTTTCTTTTGGCCCATGTTTTGGCACCTACTTGGTTTCAGTTTGTAGGTTTTTTTAAGGTAGGGATATTTTTGTATAGGTTAAAATCTGTCTAATGCTCTGTACTTACTTTCTATGAAGAAAATAGAAGCGTTGGTAAATTATTACTGTTCTTATTCATGATGTAGAATTAAATTTGTTTGCAGCTTTGTCTTACACATTTAATTTTTAAAAGCATGTGTTCTTAACTTCCTGTTTCTGTTCAGCAGCCTAGCATGCCTAATATTTTCAGGTTAAGGTGACCTTAAGCTGTAATGAAGTCAAAATTGGTGTCTGAATGTCATGTTAGTGGGTGCGACTCCATTTTGGAAGCAGAGCTGCATGCACTCTCCACCACCCTGGAGACTTACCACTTTCTTGCCAGTGAGATTGAACTTGCTCTGTTCTGTCTTGCCAGGTTGGCACTTTGCCAAACCTCTGTTAAATTTGCTCATTGAAGGGTAACTGGTACATGCAGGACAATGGCTTGGACTGGGAAGAACATGCAGCCTCTATGTGAGAAGAAAGGACATTCCATCTTTCATCTCTGCCTGGTGATCTGTTAAGTCAGGCTAAGGTGTAATACATAACTTAAACTTTGAAATAGGTATTTTAGTGTAAGAGCAGCCTTATTCTGCCCAAGGAAACACAATTATTTTAAATAGCAGGTTATCTTCTGCGAAGAACAAGGTTGTAGTGAAGGCTAGAGACTGGAGGAAATAAATTAACCAGCTGTGGTTGTTCTTCCCAGGTTGGTGAGCAGGCCTTTAAAAACTTTAAAAAGTTTTGTTAATAGACAAGGGCTGTAAGCACTGTGTGAGGCAATGAAACATTTCTGCATGTGTGTCCCAGTAATTCCTATGAAAGAGGAATTTGGAGTGAAAGACTTTGGGGTATCTTTCTCTGAGTTAATCTTGAGTGATAAAGAACAGTGATGATTCAGGAACTCTGTGTTAAGCCCTCCTGGCTTTTTGTTTGTTTGTTTTCAGACCATATGAGATGGACCAAAGTCTCCCTGCTCCTATCTCCCTGAGATTTTGTTTGTTTGTTTATTTTTATTGTAATACTTGCCACAACAATGTTTTAGGAATGAAAAATACCAATAATATTCTGCTGGTGTGGTAAAACATACTGCTATATGACATGATTAATAATACGTAATCTTAGAAATTTATGTCTATAAGAAACAGCTGCAAAGTACTTGTTATTTTTATGACTATGTTTTTATTCAATGCCATACAATTGTTTCATTTGTACTAAAATTCATTCTACTGATGTATTTTTATTAATGTCATAGGATATAATGTTGTATTTGTTTGACATGTCCAATTTTTATGGCTCATTTAGCAAAATATGAGTATCCTGCTGATGACAGAATTTAATACAACAGTCTAACAGAAAGATTATTCTAGAGCCCATTAGAAGAGAATTTGAACTATGCAGTAGACGTTAGGTTTCATATTTACAATTGCCTTTGTAATTTCTGAGGCTCACTTCTAGAAACATTTACTAGAGTTGGTTGTAATTTTATTTCTGCCAAGGCGTACTGCTTAAGACAAAATTTAAGGATCCTTTACAATTGGGACTAAACTTTCAAAAGTGAACTTCAGGACTACTCTGGCCTGGGTTATGGTGACTGCATATACCTCTCACTGGGACAGTAAAACTTGAATGGAGAGTTAATAGTTCTGCCATAGGGCAAATATATTATAGCTGAATCTTTAATTGATAAATACCACAAAAAACTATCTGTCATTGATAAAGTAAAATGTTCTTTGTCATGTAGCAAAGCCTGTATTACATGAAAAGGCACTGCTCATTAGGTAGAAGAAAGACTCTTTGCCCTGTGATAGAAAGAACTTACAGATCAGGGTGAGCAAGAGTTTCATGCTTGGATGGCTGCAGCTGAAACTCATCTGTAGTTGCAGGATGGTCACTTAACAAGTTTGATGTTTTGCTTTAGCTGTCTTTTGAGTGCTGTTTCTTGAAATGTAGTTTTATAACTAAGTTCAATTAGCAAGCTGGCATGTGTTATTTTATTAAAAATTAGTTGACTGACAGCACTTCACTTTTGCTGTTTTTATGAGTAATTACTGAGAAAACGTTTGTTTTTCATGGGATGTTAAAGTGAATTTTTAGCTTTTTAAAAAATAAAGCCTGGTTAGTGGATGTTAGTATACTGTGCCACAGCAGTTGTCAACATTCTTTAAACTCATCGTTGTTAGATCTGGAGAAGTTTGGTACTTCCATTACAAAGACTTCAGTGCTCTTAATGCAGTACTGTAGTTGCATTATTTCATACTCTGCTGCACTGATGATCGCTAATTGCAAAGGGAGTTAAAGTATATAGTGTATCTAGTCTGAGCAGAAGGCTGTTGCCTATATTTGTGTTGCATTTCTCTGATTTTTTTTTTAAACAGACATAATGTACATAGATTTTAACTGTATGTGCATTTGCATAGCAAGACCGTGTGTGTGGGGCCATACTGAATGGCCACGCAAGGAATTGTGCCAGCAATTGACAACCCAGCCAGGCCCATTGCTGGGTGGTGCTCCGAGGGACAGAGCTGCTGCCCCTCCCAGAGACAGCGCTCACAGCTCTGCTGGAGTAAACCCTGGCACTTCACTGGCCTCATGGCAAGTTGGCCGAAGGAACTGAATTGGCAGAAAACTAATCCTCGGGGTGGGGAGAAGTGTTGGTGGGGCTAGTCTATTACTTTTCAGCCATATCAGAAATCCAATTCAGCTGACTGCTGCTTTGCATGGGTATGAAAGCTTGCCAGTGTCTCTAAGAATAGGAAAAAACCCCAGGTATTTAGCCTTTACAGAAAGGTAAATACAAATATTTTACTCACCACTTGGTTTAACTAACTCTTTCATCATCCTTTCCCTACTAATTTTTCTTCTGAAATGTACTTTTTTCATGTGACAGAATTTTTGAGGTTTTTTAATTGAAGTTGTTGATCATTTTCTTTGTATGCTTTTTTTGCTGTCCATTTCATGTGAATTTTGAAAAATTGGCAACATCAAAGAGGTGTCTTCCTTTTTTTCTGCTTAAATTAGATTTAGAGTTTCTGCTTACAGAAGAAACATTTCTTGTGGAAGTGTTCAAGGCTAGGCTGGATGAGGCTGTGAGCAACCTGGTCTAGTTGAAGGTCTCCCCACTGCTCATGGTGGCAGGGCTGGGACTAGATGATCTTTAAGGCCCCTTCCAACCAAAACCATTCTATGAGTCTATTTTTCTTCTGTCCTGCAGATGGAAACTAAGTTCTTGCAGAGATTGTGGAACCTTTCTGGACTTTTAATTTTTGTATGTTTTTATAAAGGGGATAATATTTATCTGACATCATCTGTGAAACTTAACAGGATAAATCCAGAAGTACCAAATAGTACAAACCTTTTTTTTCTTCTTCCTTTTGGTATGTAGATACAGTGCTTTTATTTCAACCTGATGTTCCAATTACTGCAGCAAACGTGGAAACTGTCTCAAAGTATCAGTTGCCTAATTTCCAGGTAGTTTGACTAGGTTAATAATCTTACTCTGTATGTAACTGCCTTTCAGCACTTTCTAAAAATAGATTGCTGTTTGTTTAGTGCTGCTGTATTCTCAGTTGCACAAGCTTAGGTTTTATATGAAGATGGATCCCATGGTGCATAACGAAGTGTGCAAATCACATGCATAATATACTATAAGGTTTCCTGCTGTGTTTTGCTCATTTTCTAAAACTGTTCCAGTTTACAGAATTTGAAATCATGTGTGATTAATGTCACATACTGATTTGCCACAGAAATTGTATTCTGGAATTCTTGTTCAACTGTCATCTTCCTTGAAATGGCTTGTTAGCTTTATATATTTTTTCAGATTTTGAGAGTAAATTGGCAGTTCAGAAATTGTTCTTAGTCTAACCTCACCTTTTATCCCCTATTTTTATCCATAAAATAGGATGATACCTCTCTTAGACTTATCTTTCCTATAAAAACAACAAAACTTTCTTCCTAATTTCTGAATTTTTGATATATCTCCAGTCTAGCAATAGAGGTCTCAGGTAAGTAAAGAATTCATAATGTTGGAGATGAAAAAATTACTTCTTTTTTATTTGTTTCTCCTTTTTCCCTGCTTATTGTTGGTTCCTGCTTTTGATGTTATTCAAATTATTTTACTTGTGTGGAAAGTTTGAGTGGGTGTCAAACTTACTCAGAGAGGGAAAAGAAGAAAAGTGACTGAGGTACTTTTTTCTGGAAGTTTTTGTGATGGGGGTGCAGTTGTACCCTTATCTTAGGGGATGCTTTGTACCCTTGAATAGTCACTGGTTTTACTTGACAGCTGCTTGGAATCAGATGGGTTGGAACATCCTGTTCAAGCCAGGCCCAGTTAGAGCAGGTTGCTCAGGGATTTGTCCAGTCTTTACTACCTCTCAGGTCAATCTGGTCCACTCTTGAGCACATGCATGGTACAGAATAAGTTCTGGTTTTAGCAGACTAGCCTATAGTTCACCAGATCATCCTTGTTACCCTTCTTGAAGCACAATGATGTTTTTCCAGTCTTTGGGTACAACTATCTTAAGTATTCCTTAATCACATCTTCCTTGACAATGGATGATACTGTGTTCCCACAGATTCTGCTGATAGAATTAAGGAACTGCGAGGTCAGAAGACAGAATTTAGCAGTGAAATCTGGGATGACAAAAAAAAAAAATCAAGTTCTACACTCTTTTTTTCCATATCTTTTGTCACTAGGTTCCTGTCTCATTTAGCAGAAAATGCCCACAGATTTCTGTAGTGTTCCTTTTGCTACTGGTGTGAACAAAGAAGGCCTCTTGAAGTACTTCTGCATTGTTTTCTGATGCTGTCATAAGGGCAGCATCCTTGGATAGGGTGGATACCTCTACACCTCTGTTGAGAGAATCAGTAGAAAAGGTGAAGAAGGATTAGTTGTCCTTTGTGTGGTTATCACTGCTGTCTTGCCAGAAAAACTTTCAAAGGCATCACAAAGAAAATGTTTAACATACTTCAAAGCTCTATCCTCTTATCCTCCTCTGTTACTCCTTGTCAATACTTAAAAAATGTTAAACAGTTCGGCAAATGATCAAACTTACACGGTTCTGTGTTCTTCAGTCCTGTCATCAGTGCAATATCCTGCAATGTAAGCAGCCCAATGTGCATGCAAGCCCTGAGAAAACCTCCAGTCATTTACTAGAATATGCAGATGGTTTCCATCTTTGAAGTACAGAACTTTAGTAAATGCTTTTGCTTTTCAGGAGCATGAACACTTTTGTCCAGGAGTGAGCGCTCTGTATTTATCATTGGTTTTCTGTTGATATCAAGTTCTGGAAAGGTGTGGGGGTTTTTGTTAACCAGCTGGGAAATTGAATTCCCTTGACATGCAAAGGAATGCCCATGCGTTACACTGGTATCATAGAACTTCACTTTTGAACTCTCTGCTTCATGTAATATCTCAGCTACTATCAGGTTATGATTACTGCCTGTTATTGGAGGTGCTTTTGAAAGGTTTTTTTGCCTCTGCAGCTGATTTAGGGAGTGGAAAGTTACAGCATCTTTTAAGCACTAGATCTTTAGATCTATACCTATAAATGTAGACTAGGCTACGATTCCATGGAAATTTCTTTAAAATCTGTAGTACTTATAATAGTTTCATTTCCTGGATGGACCTTACTTCTGCTGTGCCGTCATAGCTGCACTGTTTTAGTGTGGTTGAACAGGAAGAGGGAACTGATATGGTTGAAAAATAATGTTTCCCGTCCCCTGCTGCTCAAGGGGCTCTTACCTGAATTAGTTTCCTTCCCCAGCTTTTTTGTCAGTGCTGACATATGCAGGGTGCAGGACAGGAGCAAGAATCTGCAGCTCTTAGGAAGAGTGAGGAGCCAGTAAAACTGTTCATGTAGTGCTGCTTCAGAATGTGAAAATTCAGCCTCACTGTGGTTACACAGTTGATATAGTAGAGCTGATGGTATCAAAGCTGGAAGATAAAAAGCTGTTTTGCATAGAAGCCTGTCTGGAAGAATAATGAAGCAATGGGGAAAGTAAACCAAAAAATATTTCTGTGTCAGAGTTTTATGATTACTTGTATCCTCTTAACAGTATATCTGATGACTCTAAATGAGCAACAGATTAGAAAGCTTAGAAGCATTCTTTTTCATTTATTTAAATATGAGTCTGGATGAAGGCAATGATTCTGAGTACATTTAAATTAATTTACATTTTCTCCATGAGCACTGCAGTATCTGATAAGTTGGTTGCAATTGTGATGGTGTAAGCATTTGTAAGATGAGGCTTGCTCTTCACCAGCAACTGGGGAAAAATAATGTAAACTTCAGGTCTTCCTGAGAAAGCATCTGGGTCCTGAACCAAACCTTTAATTTAGATTTCATGTTTAGGATGGTTCTAGTACACACAGAAACAGATGAGATTTCAGCAGATGAAAGATTTATAAAAGTTTCTATGTGTGCAATAGAAACGTTCAAGTCTCTGCTATTGTATTCTGGGGGGTGGTAGGGAGTTATTCTGGCAAACCAGTGATATATATGAGAAAGTTACTTTCCTAGAAAAGTTGATCTTTGTATTGACAGTAAATGCATCTGGCTTCTTTGGTGAGTTGACCTTACAGAATCATACAACAGTTAAGTGTGAAAGTGATCTTAAAGAGCATCTAGTTCCAACCCCCTTTCTGTGGGCAGGGATACTGTTCGCTAGATCAGGTTGCTCAGGGCCCCATCCAGCCTGGCCTTGAACACTTCCAGGGGTGGGGCATCCACAGCCTCTCTGGGCAACCTGTTCCAGTGCCTCACCAGCCTCCCAGCAAAGTATTTCTCGGAGCATATCTAATCCAAACCTCCCCTCTTTCAGTTTGAAACCATTGCCCCTTGTCCCATCACTGTCTGTCCATATAAAAAATCCCTCTCCCTCCTTCTTATAAGGCACTTAAGGTACTGCAAGACCACAGTAAAATCTTTCCAAAGCCGCCTCTAAATGCTGAACAGTCGCAGCTCTCTCAGCATGTATTCATAGGAGAGGTGCTCTCACCCTCTGATCATCTTTGTGATCCTCCTCTGGACCTACTCCAACAGATCCATGTCTTTCTTGTGTTGAGGACCTCAGGGCAGGATGCAGCACTCCAGCTGGGGTTTCACTAGGGCAGAGTAGAGGAGCAGAGTCACCTCCCTTGACTTGCTGGCCACTCAGCTTTTTATGTAGCCCAGGATACAATTGGCCTTCTGGGCTACCAGTGAACACTGTTAGCTCATATCCAGCTTTTCATCCATGAGAACACCCAAGTATTCTCCAGTGGGCTTCTCTCAGTGACTTCTTCTCTTAGTGTACTCATATCTGGGATTGCCCCAACTCAGGTTCTGAATTTAAATCTTCGTTCAAAATAGTCAGCAGCTTAGCCTGTGTAACAGATTACCTATTATCCCCTTAAAAAAATAAAAAGTCTTGTATAGAACCAGATATGACGTGGCTGTTCAGATCAAGTAACTCCGGTGAACACTCTAGCTAACATGATGGTATACTTCTAGATTTACATTTTTGTTAGGACCAAGAGTGCTAGAGAGAGTGAAAATTGATCCAGAGTTGAGTGAGAAGAACTGGGATACTAAGACATTTTCCATGGATGACTGCACTAATCAGTAGCAGTGGACAAGCTGTCCAATACAGAAATGCTTAATTTAAAAAAGGGCTACAGAAAATACTAAGAAACTTTTTGAAAAAAAAAAGAAAAGATGCAGCTGTAATGTAAAATACTTGTAACCAGCTTGGAAGTTATTCAAAGATGCCATATAGGAGGCATGCTGCTTGTTAAAGTAGATTTCAAAAGGCCCCCCCCAAATGCTGGTCTGGCTAAACAGCAGGGAAAGAAATAATATCTGAAATAAAATATCATAGTTCTTGAATCAGATCTTTTATCTGAATAATGAAAACAGAGAATAATAAAAAAGCTGGTGGATTTAACCTGTAATTATAATGAGGTGAAGAAAAATTGATTAGTAACTCCCAACAGACCTGAAAACAATTGTTAAGTTTTTCTTCAAACTCAGCAGGAAAGTTTGATGAGTATCTGGAGGATCAGTAGACAACCCAGTTGTAAAAGGTGGCTTTGGAGTATTTAAGGTCATAGCTGAATAATGGAATTGCTTGCACTCACTTTGGCAGCACTTAGAGAGCTCTTCATGCCAGAATGTTTCTTAATAAGGAATGTGACAGAGTGTATGGCTCAAAATGGAGCATCAGTGGAAGAAATTGCAGTACATTGAGCAAACTGTGAACAAGGCAGGATTGATCAAATGGCGTTCATCCAAGTGTTGTAAGAGGAACTGGGGGATAAAGGAGCTAATGACTGTAGTGTGTAGCTTTTGGTTAGCATCATCTTTCTGCTACAGGTAAGGAGGGTAGCTAGCATGATACCAGCATTTTAAAAAGGCAGTGGAGGTATTTGAGGAACTTCACATCAGTGAGCTTTGTGACCAAGCAGCCTGAATTTGTGGAAAGGATAATGGTGACCAGAATTGATTTCATTGTTCCCTCTGTAAAGTCATTTACTAAAGGCTTTGGGAGAGGCTGAATTACCTCTGAATAAAATGGAAAATTTTATAAGAAACAATTGGGAAAAGATAGAGAGGGCAAAAAGGGTTTGTTTTGTTACTAGAGGTAACTGATTGAATTGCACAAGGATGTGTTAACACTGGTGCACAGTTATAAGAAAAAGGGTATGATAGCCAGGTGATAAACTTTTCTTGGGTTAGTATAATGGCTAGCTATTTAAAGAAAATTGTAAGTGGTCAGGTTTTGAGTTATGTGGGTTGAAATCATACATAAAATTCTGTGTAGGTAAATGTCAAGTAATCTAAGCAAATAAGAAGTAAAAAAAGAGCATCTTCGTAGGTAGTCATTGGCTCTGAAGTGGTTCTTAACCAATCATGAGTGAAAGATGGAATTACTTAGTACCTAAAGATGAATGCAGTTCTCTTTAGCAGTGAAAACAGCAAATCCAGTGTAAAGATTTACTAGGAAAGGAACAAAAAACAAAACAGAAACAACATTCTGCTTCTGTAGAAATTCATGGGATGTATGCATCTTGAGTATTCCTGGTAGTGTGTGTATCCTCATCTCAAAAGCGGTGCAGTAGACTAGAAGAGGTTCAAAGAGAAGCATCAAGAGGGATTTACAGGCACGAAACAGCTACATGTGAGGAAAAATTAAGCTGACTCAGTTTTTTTCTTTTTCTGCCTGGGAAAGGAAGACCATGAAAGAACACAACAGGAATCTATGCAGTCGTAAGGGAATAGGGAAGGGTTACTTATTACTGTTGTCCAGAGTACATGGGCTGGAGAAGTAGAGTAGTAAGAGCAAAAGGTGCTCGATTGAATCAGAATCAACGAAAGGAGATACTCATGTAATTAAGCTAAGGTACTTTATCATGCAAGATGCTGTTGATTCTATAAAGCAGGCTTGATAAAAAAGCAAGCAGGGAGAAGAAACAGGTAGGAAAAACTGTTAAGCACAAAAATATGTGTTTTAACGTATTCACCCATGGCTCAGGAAGCCCGCAGTAGATGCAAGTAGTTGGAAGCAGAGGCTGAATATGGAATAAATATTTCCATGTGCATTGTTTATACTTTCTCCTTAGACATATGTTGTTGGTTGTTATTTCCTTAGTCTTTTCTATTGGAGTATATGAGTTTCATTCATTATTTCTAAATGCATGTCCAGCAATGTAAAGGAAAATGTAGTAAGAAGAAACACATTTACATTATATCAAAATCAAAGCAGCTGCATACTTTGTCATACAGAATTTGTATGAGACAGCTCTTAATTGCAGTAGTAAGGGCCCAGGGGGAACAGTGCCTTGCTTTAATGAGTGCTGTCTCCATGCTCTGGAACACCTTCACTTAAGAATACCTCATGCCATTATATTATATGAAAATCTCCACAGTGGTGGATACTGTAGTAGAGAGATCTGAGATTTTATGCAGTATGACAGAAAGTTCAGGTTTTTACTTACTTGATGCTAACACTGAAATTTCAGTTTGCATCATGTGTTAATTCAGGTCAGCATCAGACGTGGAATTGAAAATCCAGCATATTATATTGAAATTGTACTTGGGACAGTTTAGAACTGTTACTTTTACATGGAAAAATACAATAAATGTTTGGTTATTAGTCATGATAATAATATACTTTAGGACCCTTTCTGCATGTAGTATATAGTTTATATCAGAGAAACTGCCCTTAAGTTTATGGGTATCATTAAACCAGTTGAAAACAGTTATTATACTAACTCAGGTCATAATTTTTAATAGCTTGCTAACTTACTGCATTAGTAAGATGTTGACAGATAATTTTATTTATTTAGGCAAATAATAATCACTACTGCGTTGATGAACTTACTGATCAAATGATAGGTAAACATTAACATCAATAAAATAAATACTGTGGGAAAATACATGCATCTGGTTTACTCCTCTAGTTTGTGTTGACTAATACCTCAGCTTGAAATCAAGACTTACCTTAACTTGTTCTCATTTCAGCTTTGGATAGATCACAGTCCAAGAGAGATGGAGGTTTTAAAAGTAATTGGAGCTTTGATCATGCAGAAGAAAGTGAAGGAGATGCAGAGAAAGAGTAAGGATGCTTTTATCTAGGCTATTGAAAGTATAAATGTCTATTTATAATTAAATACTTCTTTTTTGTAATTCATGAATAAGAAACAATATATAATATCTTAAACTTCCAGTGATTTAGAAAAATTATTTCAAATAAGTTATTATTTTAAATAGTGTTCCCATATAGGAGTTCATTATAATGTAAGTTTTATTATGAACATGGGGCTTGCAACACAGGGCACAGTACATTTCACAGGAGCCGCAGTTGTCTTTGGAGCTTCTGTGTAAGTCTAAGGAGCACAGACAAGAGGTGTGTGAAAATGCAGAATAAGTTGATAGGTAGGGTATCCAAGCAGCTTCAGCTTTTCCTTTAATGATGATGCTACTCAGTACTTGACGTATGGTTAAAGTACTTCAGTAGCTTTAGGCATTCATCAAGTTAAACTGATCTTAAAAGATTGTAGGTTTTTCTTCCTTTGTGTTTATTTCACTGAATAGACCTAAGGCTGGTTTTATTCCTTTATTTGGTATGTTTGGATTTTGGCTAAAACTTAAATTCCATGTATATAGTTTGAATGCATACTTTGTGACATTTTATTGCTACTGATATGTTTTCTTGATTTTAATGTACTTATTTCCAAAATGACTAATGAATTGTTAACGACAAGTGTCACGCACAAAGAATTCATGTCAGTTTGTTTGCTGTTCTTAGATATTTGGAGAGTAGGAGGACCTGCAAATTTAAAAAGTATGCTGTTGTTCTCTAGTAAGAAGACACTGAATCCCGTGATTAAGTACAAAAATAATTCATATATGAATTTGTATCATCTAATATTCCGCCAAATACTATGTGTTGGAAGGAAGGTAGGAAAGTAGACACATAACCACACAGGCTGCAGCAGCAGGCTATGCTGTAATCTTAATAAAACATTAAGAAATGTGAAGTTTTAGTAATCAAAAAATTAGTTCAGGAGTTCATTAAAGTGTGAGGTAAGCATTAAGAGCTCTTGTCAAAACAGAACTGTATCAGAAGTTAAAAGCACTTTTTAAAGGGTTCACAAACTAAGGGTATTTTAGTTATATAAAATTAAGGTTGCAATGTTCCGTAGCAACTTTACGTCCATTTGTAGTGCACACAGATACGTTTTAAGTATGAGGACAGTACATACCATACAGTTACTATTTCCATTTTACTCACCTTCAGAAATAAGTCATATTTGAAAGCATAGCGGTTTTTTTTTTCTTCTAGTAATTTACTGCTGTTTTCTATCAGTCTCCAGCTGATGTTGACTTAAGAACATGAAAAGAAAAATGTATAGAGTAATGATGCTAAAAAAAAAGTTAGAAAAATTATTATGAAACATATGCTTTATGTAATTGTATCTGATTTTAAGGTTGTATATCTGGTGATTTTTTCATTCTGTTCAAATATTCTCCACAATAAGCAGTTTTCCCATAGCCAGAATTGAATTTTTATTGCCTACTTAGATCTTTTATTTGCTTTTCTATCTGTGAATTATGCAGAATCTTATCTGGAAGTATAGATAAAAGAGTAGTTGAAAATTGATTTAAACTGGAGATCTTCTCTTCTTTACTTACCTATTCTCTTGATACCATTTGAGGCAATTTCTTATTCCCTCTAAACAGCTCCATGTTTTAAGCTGCCCACATATTTACTTTTGGTAACACTTGGGTTGTTTGTCTTAAAGACATAGTAAGCTTTGAGCATTTTGAAATAATCTGTGTTTTTTGCTTTTCTGATTCATTTTTATTTCATATAACAAAACATTGACAGAGGGAATCTTTAGAAAACAAATAACAGTAAATTTTCCTTTTTTAAAAAAAAATTTCCTTTACCCTTAGTAGAACATTTCAAAGATTAGCAGCTTTAATTAATATAATTGTTCCAGCACAAAGCTGTGTGTCTCTCCCAGTATTTTGAGTATGTTGTGCAGTAAGTAGGTATTCGCTGTGGTGTGCTGATGCTGACTACAATGTTTGACTCTTACATGATTTCTTTGTGGAGAGAGCTGTGAGTCTGAAGCAAGCACCTAGATGCATCTCATGCTTCTTGTGGAGGTACTGGTGTTACAGTGCTGGACTTTATCACAGCTTTTTGCCCTCTTCATGGCAGACACACAGTAAGTTTGTTTTGAGCTAGCCTACGAATAACATCCCAGCACTTGAAGGATTGGCTGTATTCTTGTGTTACCCCATGAGACCTGCTAATGATGTTGGTCAGCACTGGATGTCTGCTTGGATTATCTTTTCTTCAGTGAGATGAACACAAAGTATGTGGTTAATGACCTCCTACCACAGCAATTTTTAGAATAGGTAGATCATATTAAAAGAAGGCTGTCATTTAACTTACTTGGGAAGTAGATGAGGTGAATCATAATGGTTAAGGTATCAAGTAATGAACACAAAAAGACAAAAAAATATTTGTAAACTGAAGAAGGTTTGGAAAAATTAATGATCACCCAACACTATAATAATTAAAAAATATGCTAGAGTTGATACTCAGCATGGAACTAGAGTTATGGAAATTAAGAATGGTAATTAACAAGTATCTTATCCCAGAGTAAACACCTACAGATAATATTCAGTCCACTTGAAAGAGCAAAAGTAACATTCTTGATGTACTAAAAGATTTGATCTACTCAGGATGGTAGCAAGTGGCATGAGACTTTCCTTGCTTTTTAAGTGGAGATCCCATAGGAGATCTACCTTTATGTAGAACAGTAGAAAAAAAGACCAGTTGGTCAGTTGAGCACACTGAAACCTGTGTAGTCCACCACAGAATAAATGGTGGAAATTAAGCTGATCTTGTGTAGCAGAAGATATGAAAGATGGCCAAAGTAATATATTCAAGTGATTAATGAAATTAACATGTTAGAAGATGCTTTCTGGTGTTACGGATGATTCTCTTGAAGTGTCTTGGATAATTTATATTTACTTCCTTTGTAATATCTGTGTAAATCTTTTTGAAATCTATCGATATGCTCCACTGTGATTTTGTAAATGGATGGGCCCAGTTTTCTCTTGGCTGTCATACTGTTTTCTTAATAGTCTAGACTTCTGCCTTCCTCTGAGATTTGTTCAATAGTAGCCTTATCAAAAACAATGAATACAAGTAAATGGGTCTAATTTATTTGCACGATGGTGTCCTTACTTAACTACCATTTTCTTTCAAAAAGCTTTTTTTTTTCCCCCTTCCATTTAGAGGAATAAACCTCTTTTTTCCTTATATTGACAGATGGAAAAGCATTGTACTGTGTTACATATTTATGTTGAGTTTTTTCCCACTGCTTATAAAATTTTTATTACTTTGTCAAAAAATCATCCCATAGCTATATAGATGTTTTATACTTCTTTTGTGACCCTATTAGTAGGGCACTGTTGCCTTTAAATTGATGAAAATTTCTAAAATTAAGGCTATTTTTAATGGAATGGCACTGTGAATGAGTTAAATACTACTACTTCTCCTGTGCCTCTGATACTAGGTGTGTTGCCTACCATCATGTAATTTAAAACAAAGAATGTATACAGTGTGCTGTGAGGGCAAATGTGTCAACTCACTGGTTTTATATGTAATAGTTTTCAAAAAGAAATTCCAATTATGTTTGAAATGTGACTGGATTAGTTGGTAGTTGGCAGAAATGTGTTTGCAGCTTATTAGAGGGTAACCTCAATGGTCAACAGAAGTTTAAAGTTTGGGTTGCTTGTAGATAGTAGTGAAAACATAGCCTATTAATCTGAGCTGTCTAACTAACTATTGCATAGTTAATGTTTTAAAACATTAAACAAATGGCAAGTGATTAGAGGTAAGTAAACAGAAATTTTTGTTTTCCTATTCAGTGCCTAAATTTGAATGTGTAATTATGAACTCCCCTTAGGAAAGAACTCAGTTTAGGTAAATTACTTCTATTTTTTACCCTTAATTTTAGTAAAGACTTAACATTCATTTGTTATAAAATTTTAAGGAATGTATTAAAAAGTTAGAAATTATTGTTCCAATGTGAAAATAACCAGGAATCCCATGGTTCCCTGGTTAAAAGTGACAGAGTGACAGAGTATGAAGGCATCCTCCCAGCAAGACAACTGAGGTTTCATTTCAGGGATGTATTACTGACTGGTATGTTGGGGGAGTGGTATAGTGTTTGTTTTGGATTGGTTTGAGTTTTTTCCTGCCTGTATAAATGGCAGCTTGGAAGCAGGCAACTGGAAGCACGTGATACATGAGCAAATAGACACTTCTCAGTTGCTATGTATTCTGCTGTCTGAAAAAACAGCCTTTCTGGTTCTGATGCATATACTTCACATTCCTGAAGATCTAAAAGTATTGGTTCATTTAAAACTTGCAATGCACTAACATTTCACTAGTCATGTTGCATGATAAGTTACTCTTGTTCGTTTTGTTTTAAGCATTGGCTCAGTGTTTTCTGTTGTTCGCAGTGTGTTACCTTCTCATACCTCCCCCGTCAAATTCCCTTTGTTAAAATGGTTGCAGTATTGCAATGTGTTGAAATCCTAAAAGTATTGCCACAGTAAAGAACAAAAATGTTTCTAGAGGTGAAGTGATCTGACTAGGGCAGCACAATAGGCAAATGCCAGAGCTGCAGGATTGCTGTTCATGTCTGTGCTACAGGGTTTTGTTTATTTTTGAGGATGTGGAAAATTTCTGAAATTGTTAAACTCCTATGTCTACTGATGTATATTTGAGAAGGCTGAGTGAGCCTCCCTTGAAAGGATAATTTTTTCTGAAAGAGAATTTTAAAAAATGTTGAAGGATTTAAAAATTTTAATATCCATGTGTAGTCTGTACAGAAGTACAACTCTTTTGCCTTTGTTTGAAGTTAGTGATGAATCCACTACACTGTTTGTTTTACCATTGAGAACCTAGAATTGTGATGGTCTGTAAATGAAAGTAAAATACAACAGTGCCACTGGCTATGTGTTCAAATTTACATGACACAGCTGAGAAATGTTTGTTTCTCATGTGTAGCTCTTCCCTTTAAACACCGGGCATAACTGCTTTTATTTTAAGTAATTTCTGCCTGAATGATCTTGATTGAAACTTTTCAAACCATGAAATTGCAAGTTGGATAAAAGTTGTATTGTTTTGTTGTAGCCAACACAGGAGTAGCCTTATCAGGATCGATGAGAAGGGATTATCTGCAGGTTGCTTCTTATGGAAGCAAGAATATTTTAGCCTAATCTAGCTGCTGTCAGGATGAAATGTGTGATTTGGGTTTCAATTTAAATACGTAAGATTACTTGAGGATAATTGCCTATTCCTGAAAAGAATGCTTTTAGACTGTAAAGGAGTGGCTTTCTTTTTTTAATCTTCTTCCCCATTCTAATGGTTGGGGATTAGAGACGTTGAAAGTACTAAAGAAACACATTTTAATAAGCAGTAAAACCAAACTCAATCTGTTATTTTTAGGAAAACATACTTTGGTAGTAATTGCTGTGGTGTAAAACATAGTTACATTAATTTCTTCTCCTAAAGCACTATGAAGTTTGCAGTTTTACAACTGATAGGCATAAACAAACTAAGATCATGTTTTATAGGGTAATGAAGTTTTAGACTCAATTTATGCAGACAGTATAGAATCTTTATAGTGTCACTAATAGTGTTGTAACCATATTGAAGGTTCAGTAGTATTGTCTATTTTGAATTAATCATTTTAGTTTTGCTTTTTGCAAAATAATTTGATGTACACTTTAAATTCAGGTTTACATAATGCATCTAATCACTGTGTTGCTCATTTCATATTCTTGCATATTCATACAATGTGTGTATGATGCATTTAAATGTAGAGAGGAAAGGGGTAAAAACGCCTTTTGCATTTAAAATGTTTTGTGGGTGCTCTGTTGGATTACAATGTATGTGCTTTTCTCTCCCACACCTGTCTAGCGAGGCAAATCTGCTCAGTTTAGATGACAGTGATGGGCCTTTCAGTCCCAATGAAGAAAAAAAGGTAAATAATCTGTTTATCTCATGGTGAAAATGTATCTTTAAAGCTTTTTAGGTTCTTAAACCTTATTGCATAGCCATAGAAATGAAAGTTTCTGTGGTGTTTTAGGAACATACACTCAAGCTGTCTATCTGCCTACCCTTAAAGTTTTTGTCCCCCTCTTGATTTGTATAGTATTTTGAAAATATGAGCATGAATAACTGATTTTGAGTTTAGACAATTATAAATACTGTGCTAAATATAAAATATATATTGCATTTTGTTTAGTAAGGAATCCTAGTGAGTAAGGGTGTGGACAGTGTAGAATTCCATAGAATTTGGTATAAAAGTAGTTCAAAAATGAAGCCAAAGTAATATTTATATTAGTATTTCGCATTTATTTTCTCCTTCTAACTTCTACACAGTCATACAATTATTTTAATATACATGAATTCTGTTTTGACAGTCAGTTCGTTGTCGACCTGGAACTATTGGCACCAGCAGCGATGCCATAAAAGCATATGCAAGGCGAGGCAAAGCTGGAAGCTTCAGACTTTTTAAAGGGAACGCAATCGGCCTCAACATGATGGGAAATAGCAAGAAACTGAGGTAAGACATGGTGTTTCCTTGCCTACTTGATCATTGATACAAATCAGTACACGGTAAACAGAACATCTAGTGCATTTACATTGTCTGCTGTGCATTTTAAGAAGGTATGCTGTATTGTGCTTCTGAGTAAAGAGTGACAACTAGATTGGTAAGGTCTTTCCTCTTGCAAAATGTGTAACACCACATTAGTAAAGTACCAGAAGACTGTTAAAATGGACTTAAAGCATTTACTGGCGTATTTGTTAGTACCTTACTGATGCCGTCCTGTGGCACGCCCTCAGTCAGAGGGGATGCAGCATCCTTCCTGCAGATGTCCCCAGGAGGGAAGAGTCTTGGCAGGGAAAAATGCTAAAGGTTGGCTTGCTGGCTGGCTCCTCGTTGGAGGAGGCATGCATAGAATAGCCTGGTGTTCGGCTGGCATCGCCTGGGAGTAAAGAAGATGAGAGGGACCCTTTGTGGGTCCCAGCAGGTTTATTCACAGTGGAGGGTCCAGCGAGAAAAGGCAAAGGAAAGACTTTGCAGGGGGTTTTATAGTGGGGTAGAATGGGGTGGAGAGAGGGGGAGCAACCAATAAAGTACAGCCAAAGGGGAGGATACAACTTAACATCAACCTATAGAGAGAACAGGGAGGTGGGAGTTGCAACTAGGAGCCAATAAGGAACTGAACAGCGCAGAATTTTCTAGATGGGGGGCTGCAGCTTGGACTAGAGTGCTGCCCAGGGGGATGTGGCCTAGACCTCAGTGCTGCCCACTGACCCTTCCTCTTACTTGCTATCCTGGGCAGGGAAATCCACCCACTGGATGGCGAGGGCTTGATGGGCGTTTGCCACAGCCCAGGGGTGGGCTGGGCCACTGCAACACCTTACCCATGTTGCCTGCATGTGTGTCTTGGTTTGAAAGACAGGTGTCTACTAAAGAAGGCAGGAGCCTCCCTTGGAATGGGAAATCCAACCCCCTTCCCTCCAAATTATTATAAATTTGAAATTGAGGGGGCTTTCGGGCAAAGATATGAGGAACAGGAATAACAGGTTTTTTACTAATATATATATAACAAAGCAATAATACAAAAACACTGATTTAACCTGACAGAGTCAGGGTATGACTTGACACCCTGCTGGGCAGGGTGGTGGTAGCAGTCCGATTAGTGATAGCTGCAGTTCTCTTTGAAGTGGTTCTGTTGAAGCAGTGATCTTGTAGAAAAGGTCTGGTCCTCCTCGGGAAGTGCAGTGGTGGTTGTGTAGCTCTTGTCCTCTGGGAGCCCAGTAGGTAACGCTGCCTGTGCTGTTCCAAACCCCAGATTATATCCAGGTGGGAATGCTTGGCTCATTCCCCCTGGGCGGAGCATCTCACAATGGGATGGTGAGTCATGAGGCGAGGCATTGATCGGCCCATTAACAGGAGATGGTCCAGGAGGGAGTTATCTGTGAGTCATGAGGCAAGGCATTGTTGGGTCCATTAACAGAAGATAGTCCGGAGGGAGGAGGCAGGGAACATTGCTGCACCTGGTTTCAACAGCTCATGAAGATGGTAATAGAATACACTGTAACCCAGGACAGTGTGTTATTGTTTCTTCTACACAGTGACAGCAGGTAGGAAAATATTTTTTACATCCCCATCCAGATTCGCTTCTTTCTGTGACTTTGAATTGCCAAGGTTAACTCGGGATGCATTTTCTGTTTCTTTTACTACAAGATATAATTTGATTCTGGATTCACAGAATTCTTTTTAAAGGATTCGGCAAATAGCCATACTTGTATAGGATAGGTTGAGATTGTCACTTTTTTTAGAACTGACAGGAAGTGTCTTCAAGCATTGTGTTGTACTTGCTTGTTACTACTGTCCCTAGCTTGTAAGAGAGTGATTATTTAGTATATAATAAAAAATTATATATTCACCTAACTTTCTCATGGAGCATTTCATATTGCTAAAGTGCACTCACTTTGGTAACCTTTGCAGGAAGGAAAAGTTTATAAGATACCCAGCTATAGATGGGCCAGTCATCAAATAGCCAATGTATATGTAGCTTCATGAGGGATGTCCTTGTCTTCATTTGTGGTAGGTTATCACCATCTGGAAACTAAACTCCAAATAAGCCACTTCCCTTCTTCTTATCCCCTCCAGTAAAAGAGGGACAAAGGCAGAGGCTATGGGTTGAGATAACCATTTACTGAAAGCAAACAGCAGTGGAGTAAGAAATGCACAGCGACAGTAGCAATATTAATAACAAAAGCATAAAAAAATAAAGGAAGGTGCTTCAGGCACAAAAGATGTTTGCCACTATGACTTAGTTACATGTGGCTGCTGGGAGAAAGACAAGATGGTAGGCACTCCCTGCAGCTGGCTCTCCCCATCCCTGAGCCTGAGCCAATGGAAGATAATGACAGGCAATGGAAAACAATGCCAGACAAAACTCTGGAAGCAGGATCATCTGTGTTGTGCTGCTCCACTGCACCAGGCTTGGTTCAGGCTCAGTTCCACTGCTGCTTTGGACCACTCCACTGGGCTCAGTTCTGCCTGGCTCTGACGCTTCTTCAGAGCCACATCTCAGAGCCATGTTCACCGCTTTTCAGAACCACATCCTGGAGTCACATCTTAGAGGAATGGGAAGGTGGTGAGTGGCAGCAGCAGAGGATGGGGTCTGCAGGGCTGATCCCCACAACTCAGCCTTGATAAAGAGAGGGAGACAAAAATGGCACACTTCTGGGGATATGGTCTTTATTCTTCCCCCTGACACCACAACCCCTAGTGATGATTTGAAAGATATAGAATAGCGACATAGCAATGCCCACACCAGGTCCAAGCTCCGGCCCGTCTCTGCAATCAGGACATGGTTCTTGTATGCTGTAAGCACTGTTGGTTGGGACCATCTTACCATAGTCACTTGAGAAAACAAATCCTTGAAGTTCTGTGTGATATGGATTCTTTCCTGCTGTTCTGGTCTTTGAGACTGATGTCTTGAGATAAACTACTGGACTATTACATGGAACTTAAAAAAGTTTTTTTAAAAATAAAATTTATTAATGACAAGGTTTTTTTATTATAAGTTATTTTTACATTTACACAAATTAGCATGGTACTTATATGGGCAATGGTACAAGGACCATTGTCCTTGATTTATCTATGCAAAAAATGTTTTGGTTTTAGATTTTTTTTTTTTTTTGTATACACAGCAGATTTATAAGATTATATCCACATTTCTGTCTTGCACATCTTCAAATTCACCAGTTCTTACAGAATCATCCTGGTCATTTCCGTTCTTTAGGATTCTGTTCTTGAACATAGACATAAAGGTAAAAGTAACTATTACAAATCTGTCACGGCTCCTTTGCTCTGTCTTACTACTGAAGAAACCTGTGCATCTACATTATAGTTGTTTTTTGTTTTGAATACACCTTTACAATAAGATTCCTCTAATTCTCTGGTAACTAGAATTTTCCTTTGGCTGGCTATGGACTTTGTAGTGAAATCCAACCTTACCATGTAATTTTTTTTACTTTTCTTTTAAAGCAGTCATACTTGACTGTATGTGTGTTTATACATATTGTACATGTGTGTTTTTATTAAGTTCCAGAAGGGTATGAAGGTTTTGTTTTAAGATAAATAGTTACTGAGGCTTTTTTAGATGGTCTAAGCATGTACTTCAGACATTCTGTTACCTGGAACTGCCTTCTATTGACAAATAACACAGTATAAACCTAAGACATAGTAGGGTTTATAAAACACAGCTAAAAAAGTAAAATCTGTTGCATGTAAATGGGCGTCCACCTTTTGTCTAGTACTGAGCTGCATACTGAATTTGAATGAAAAATAGAAGCATCCACCCTCTTCTTAGTAAACTGTCATTAATGAGGGACTTTATTTGTGAATAATGAATTTGTAAAGGACACTGCTTCTCAGATTTTGGTCACTGCATTTTGTGGTTATGCTGCAAGTGATTATCTCAATTTAATGACTTCACTGGGATATCATTGCAGCTTTCATAACGTGTATCAGTAAAGGTTTGTGATCTAGTCACTTCAGTGATGATTGCTGGTATGTTCACTTTGATATGCAGAATGGAAGGTGCTTAATAGTTACTCTTTTAATATTTAGACTCTTCAACTAGAGATGATTCTGAAAGTTGATCATGCACTTAAGATGCTAGATTAAATACAAGAAGATGAAGTACTTGGTATTCTTCATCTCTTCATGGTGATTTTTATCACAGTGTTGGAGTCTTTTTTCCATCTTATCTGCAGAATAAGGATTAAAAATTTCAGCTCAATGGGGCTGGATTCAAATGAGTATTATTGTAGTACAATAGTCCCTAAAATTCAGAGAATAAGAGATAGGAAGAAGGGATATGCAAAGACAGTGAGAAGAAATTTTTGCTGTACTTGTCAGAGATATTTAAACCAACCAAAAAGTCACGATCTGTTACCTGGTTAAGCAAATCCAGTATCAGACTCTTAACCTGATTGGTTTTGGTTGTATTTTTTAAATCAGGAGGTCTTACTTTAAATAGCTTTATCTTTGCTGTAACTTTAAAGAGCTTTATCTGTGCTTTTAATGACTTGTATTAAGGTCCTTTTAGATTTTCTTTGATAATGTTTTGTTTAAAAAGTTACTTGATGAACAGCAGAATTAATTAATTCTGTAGTTAAGTTATGTGTTTTTGAAATGTTGTTCTTACTTTACTTCTAGGTCCATCCATTTGCCCAATGCAAGATTTTTTTGTTTTGCGTCTTGATTATGTGGTGTTAAGAATTTCCTAGGATCGTCTGATAGCACTTGTGGTGGTTTAGGCCAAATTTAGGGAACACGTCCAAAAGGAACGTCTCCTCAAAGGAGGGCAGGGTATAGCCACCCCTCCCCCCAGCAGGTCTGGGAAAAAAAGATTCTCCTTGGAGGAGTGTGAAAGAGAAAATAAAAACTATTTATTTAACAAAGACACAGGTAAGAACAATAATACTAAATATAATAAAACCTCTCGCTGGGAGAGAAACCTGGACAGAGTCCTTCTGTAGGGTGTGGTCCCTCTCTCTCTCCTTGGAGCTTGGGTCCGGAGAGGTCAAAATGGATCGGAGCAAGGGGCCCCCCTCCAAGCTGATGGAAAGGTCCCCCAATGGACTTCTGATGTTCTGAACAGGTCCAGAAGAGAAGAAAAAAGAAACAAGAGTCCCAGAAAAATCACTTTCCTTCTCTCTCTCTCTCTGAAGAAGCAGAGGCGAAACAAAACCCTGAAAAACCAGAAGGGTGCTTCTTTGACTCCTCCAGCCGCAACAGCTGCTAATCTCTGTCCTTGAAGTCCAGATTGTTTTTTTTAAGAGTGCGCTCAGGTTTTTCTCTCCTTGCAGGCTCAATTTAAAATCACAGAAAAGCTCAAGATCATGTCTAGGCATGGGGCAGTGATAGGGGATACAACAGTATAAAGTCACCCCAAGACAGCACATGATAGTGAAGCCTTGTTTTCGTCAGAGCCTAGGCTTCATTCTGTGGATTCTGGCTAACACTCATGAAACATTTATTGTTAATATACTGTAAGTTCTTTTTAGAACATTTGTTCTTTCAAGGAGCTTTCTGACCATTACATCACCCTGCTTTTAGTGTGTTATCCTAATTTTCAAGAAATTGTGCTGAAACTTGCAACCTCAGATTTCAGTTCTGATGTGCCTGTTTTGCAGCTCACTCGGACTTTATGATTGTATTTTCTGGTGTTCCTGTCTGTGTAGGGTATGCTCTATTCAGACAACAAGATTATAGAGCAGATTGTGTTTTACAGCTGTCCTAGTTGGAAACATGTGTGACACCATATGAACCATTTAAGTGTGCCATGTAGAACAGTCTGCTTTGACTCAAATCTGATCCCTGAGCAGTCTGCAGTACTCTATTCCAGCACCTACTGGAGTTTCCACTACGTGAGTGTGAGACAAAAAGCAAAAATGCTGCTTAACAGTTTTTTTCTGCTGTGGGGGCACAAGACAGAGTTTCACAGTCATGATAGTTTGGCGAAGTCCAGATCCAGCAAATACAATGGTGAAAAGGGAGATACATCGACTTGCTTGCTTGTTTAAAGTCCTTGGGTCTTAAGCATTTGAGAAGGCATTCCTGCACTCTGCTTCTATTTTTTTTTCTCGTATCTTTTTCCAAGGCATTAAATGGGAAGCCAAAGAAGATTTGAAACGTTCTAAAGTATTTACGGCAAGTAGCTGTCAGCTTTTTATTTCTGAGATGGCAAATTAGACAAAGGTTGGCTGTAGATTGTTCTGGATGATGACTGACTAGCTGGAGTTGCATCGTCTTGACTTAGAAACATGTGAGATGAGTGTGTTTACTTTCGGGAGGTTGGTGTTTGCATGGATACTATTAATTTTCAGGAAGTTGAACTATTAACTCAGATGGTTTATGATGTTTTTAAATTTCATATTATAGAAAGGAGAATTTAACTGTTTGGGTTCAATAAGTCTTGTTCTGTTATGTTCATGTTTGTTAGGGTCAGTCAGAAATGGTCTGGGGTTTGTAATGCTACACTGAAAATTAAAAAGCAAACTAACAGTTTACTCATTTTCTTCTTTGGGGGGGATGTAAAGGAGGGGTTAGGAACTGGTTGTCAGCTGTTTTTGAATTTTGGTACGTCAGGTTTCTTTTCTTTGTTCATAACAGGACAAATGGCAAGATAATATTTCTGAGAAATATTATTAATAGGAATGCTGTTTCATGCCGCGGTGATACTGGATGGTGAAATACCGTGACCTTCCCAAAAGCGCCTCTA
>WEIT01009729.1:353284-368735 GCA_013389985.1 Dryoscopus gambensis | reverse complement strand
TGGGGCTCACGGGCTCGCCCCCGCAGCCCCCGCCGCCATCTTAAACCACAGAGCGCCGGCGGAGCGGGGACGGAGCGGCTCCCGCAGCCGCCTCCGGTCCGCCCAGGGAGGGGAGGGAGCGAGGGAGGCAAGGAGGGAGGGAAGGAGGGAGGCTGGGACAGAGGGAGGGCGGCACGCAGAATCCCAGAACTGTTAGGGTTGGAAGGGACCTCTGTGGATCACCCGGGCCCAAGGCAGAATCACCTGGAGCAGGTGACAAGAACGTGTCCAGGGGGGCTTTGAATGTCTCCAGAGAGGGAGACTCCACGCCCTCCCTGGGTAGCCTATTCCAGTGTTCTGCCACCCTCAACGTAAAGAAGTTCTTACTCATGCTGAGGTGAATTTCTTGTGTTTTAGTTTATGGCCATTGCTCCTCCTCCTGTCTCTGGGCACCACTGAAAAGAGTCATGGCACTGCGACGTGCGGGCACACCAGTGAGCACAGGCACCCGAGGGAATGCACACGGACTGAGGGGCAAGAGCCCACCCAGATGACTCGCCAGATCACGCCCCAGGAGAGGCCTCCCATCTTGGCCAAGAGCAGCAGCCCAGGAGAATCACAGAATATCCTGAGTTGGAAGGGACCCATCGAGTCCATCTCTCAGCCCTGCATTGGACAGCCCCAAGAACCCCACTATATGCCTGAGAGTGTTGTCCAAATTACTTCTTGAACTCTGTCAAGCGATGGCCGTGGCCTCAAGGCTGCCCCAGCCCAAGCAACACTCCCTTTAGGCCACAGCTGGGCTGGTTTCCCTACAAACCTGAGCAGGCATGAAGGTGAAGCCAAGGCCATGTGCCCAGCTGTGGAAGGGAGCAGCCCTGGGCTTGTCCCAAGCTGTGCACAAGGAGGTTGTTGTAGCCAGGTGAGGGTCGGCCTCTTCTCCCCGGCAATCAGGGACAGGGCAAGAAGACACAGTCTTAAAGCTGTGCCAGGGGAAGGTTAGGTTGGACGTTAGGATGAATTTCTTCACAGAAAGGATGATTAGACATCAGAATGAGCTGCCTAGGGAGGCGGTGGAGTCACTGTCTGGAGGTGTTCAAAGAAAGACTGGATGTGGCACTCACCATAGTCTGGTTGACATGGTGGTGCCAGGTCATAGGTTGAAATCGATCATCTCAGGGGACTTTTCCCACCTAACTGATTCTGTGATTTCCAGGGTTTCCAGGCTCTGGGTTGACTCCTTGGGCTCTTGCCAGGACCTGTTGTCCTGGCCAAGAACACAAAGGAGGAGGAGGAGGAGGAGGAAAGCACTGCTGTGTGAATAACACCAGGAGTGGTTGGCAGCAGCATCTTGTTGGGTGGTTGAACATACACTCAATTCTGTAACTAATTAGAAAACCATCTTCTTCTACCTTCTGTAATATTAGCGTAAGGTGCTCCAACTCAAAGCAGAAGGTAGGAGGTTTCATCCCAAAATATAATGGTGCTTGTCACAGTTTAGAGGACCTGGGCAGTTGGAAGTGTTTCTCTCTCCATGCTAGCAACTGTTTCAGCATAGTCTCGGTAATGTTGCTTCATCCTGGATGAGCCACAGTGCTGCTCCCCCCAGATGCCTTTACCACTGAGAACTGATGTGACAGTGACAAACTGGCTTGGTAACACTCAGAGCCAACCAGCTTCCAACCTCTGTGTTGCTGTCCTGTGGCAGGAAGGTGAGGAGACATTCCTCTCCGAGCTTTGTGAAAGCCAGCTTTCAGTGACAGGAATTCTAAGCTCATGTTCTACCTTCCCAGGGTGACAAGGTTCTGTCCATACTGGTGCATGTACTCAAACTGTGCCCAGCTGGAATAGTAATTCTGCCTAAAACAGGGGTGGCTCATCCCACTGGACTGATGTATACTCTGACACAGGCTGGATGGAGTAACCGGGAATGAGCGTGTGGAGTCAGAAATGCCTTAACTCACAAAATTAATGGACTAAGAACACTGGGGAGATCAGGAATTACAAACAGACCTGCTAATAACACACAACAAAACAGTTCTTAAAATAGTGCTGGGAACATCCAGGGTGCAGCACGGGGTACGTGGTGCCAAGTCCGGGACCTTGTACGGACATGGTTATGTGGATGTGAGCAGAGGGTGTTCCTGCAGAATGGACAGTCTCGGGCAGAACCAGCCCATGGTAAACTCTGCAGTGGAGCTATTTCCTGGTCTTGTTCCAGCTAGAATTTGCAGGATTTGGCATTTATAAATGGTTTGCCTTGTAAACAAAATAAATGTTCTCTGGAGACTGTAGAGACAACAAACACAGAACTCCCTCGTGCCATTTGCAGTCACCACATAGCATAGAGCCACTCTTTAAAAATCAACAGAAATACTATTTTTCTTTCTAATGCCTTTTACTTGCTGATCATGAAGAGCTATCCAGAGGAAGGCCATTAGTATTTTAAAAGAAGATGCAAATGTCAAGAGGCTGTTATATGCAAGTACACTAGGGAGAATTGGATTTAAACACTGTTCTTATTCCACAGTTCTCATGAAATCTCTTTTTCTCTCCCAGCACCTCTGCACATGTAACAGCTCGCTGTGGGTCGCATTAACGTCCAACTGCAGAAAACTCGTCTGACACACAAAACCATCTTTCCTGGGGATGGGGTCAGGCAGGGGCTTTCTAAGAAGGCCTGTTTCAAGAAGAGGGCAGCAGCATGGGGTTTTTGCTGTTCTGTAGTAGTTTTTTTAAGATCATGCTGTACCCAGCAAAAAAAGCTTCAAACCCAGAGCCCCAGCCATTGCTTGCTGTGTGCAAAACAAGCCAGACCCTCAGACTGTGCCCCACTTGGATCATTTTTATGTGGTCATATAAAAAGGGGATGCCCTGTTGGTGACAGCTCTTCTAGAGTCCCTGCTAGAACAGCAATGGGGATGTAAACAAGAAGCTCCCCAAACTGAAAAGGACTTTGTGCTCTGAGCCTTTAACAGCTCCCTACTGTTAAAATGAAAGCTATTAAGTATTTACTTCACAGAATGTCACGGTTATTAACCGTGCAAAGCCAAGAGGTAAAACCTGCACCAATCTATTTTTATCAGCTGTGATGTTATCAGCCTCATGAAGCACCAGGAACAGGTTATTTTTCAAGGGTAATTTCTTGTGAAGAGGTCTAGTACCGTGTGTTAATGAACCATCAGTAACAGTTACTGTCCTGGCGATTTTGGGGTTCCAGTCAATCTGCCATTCAGGAACTGTTCAAGTAAGGGATAAAAAGGACTAAGGAACTCAGGCAGCACTGAGGTTACAGTCATGTGCCTGACAAGAAATGTGATATTTCTAGAAACACTTCTGAACTGACTTTAAATATTAATGGTATATCCATTTCTTAAAGCTTCTTATAAGCACTGGCAATGCATTTGCTCCCCATCCACAGCGTGCTCCAAAAATCACACACTCAAAATATTGCTGGCTGAGCAGTCTTACATCATACTGTGCATGACAGTCTCACTGTCTTCTTCTGCCTGAAGTATGGGTTTTGTGCCAAAAGGAGCCTGTGGACAAGTTGGAGACTCCTGAGCCTGAGCGTTAACTGGGCAGTTTCTATTTGTAACTTAGGAAAAATTAGGTAGCAGTATGCTGGTGGCAACTTAAAAATTAATTGTAGCAATAATCTTTGCTCTTCTTCCAGATCATATACCTTCTGTATACCAAAGCTATACAGAGGAACAGATGTTTTTGAAATATTTGACTGGTATTTAGGACACAGATGTATTAGCTAAGGTATTTGCTAAGCACGGAGAACAGCAGAGGCCCGATTGAGGTATTTGGAGGGATACCTGTGTACAGCACGTTGGGATTTTTGTGCCTTTATTGCAGTGCCAGAACAAGTTATGGAGCTCAGGACAGCGGTAGCTCCACTGGGATGTCTCCAAGGCAATGGGTACTGCCCACCACATGGCTCGAGCAGCGCTGCTCTGCGTCCCTCTACACTCCAGGCTGCACCTGCCTGATACCAGGCAGCCACCTGATTTCTGGCATTCAGCCACCCAGGGGTTCTGGGGAAAGGCTTTAAAACAAAAAAGAAAGCTTTAAGAAGGCTCTGTGACACAAGGTTAGTTACTCTGCGGTAAACATTGAAAACTTGTAAGTGCTGAGCCATATCAAAGGAGGATGTTGTTCCTTGGTGTAACATGTTCCAACGCTCACCTTTTCATCTCTGGCTGACAGCTCTTAAAATGCCTGCACAGATCTGTCATGGCACAATAGGTAGTGCTTCAATGATGTCTTAAAAGTTATTTTGAATCATTACTATGATTTAAATTAGAATGTATGTACAGTGCAGGCAGGATAGCTTGGGGTACTCTCATGCCTGTTCCGTGACAGTCTGTGAAGACAAAAGCTTCCTGGGGAAGTAGCAGCTTTTGCCTGACAGCACAGAAGGGTTCACATGCAGCCCTCGGCAGATGAAATTTCCCCTGTCAGTAACTCTTCTTTCTTCCACCATAGCTAAAATAAAAACTACACATACATACTCCCACAAATGTTGCATCCCACCACCCAAATCATCCTTCTCCTCTGTGCAAGCAGCCTTTTGTTCTGTCTTTTCTGCTGCTTCAGCATTGTCCTTATTCAAAGCACTCTTCTGACACGGCCACAAGTCTAAACTCTGATGCCGGCCAGGAGAGCCAGCAAACGAAGGGCTCCATGCATGGTGGGGAAAGAGAACTGGGCACACAGTGTTGTAGTGGAAAAGATGAGTGTGTAGAGACAGCCTGCTCACCACAGCATCTCAGGCATCCCCATTCTTCTTTTATTTGGGCCTGTGTTTTGGGGTTAAGTATGCCGTGTAACTAAGCACCCTCACGGATCAGAGCTGAGTAGCTCGTGCATGTATCTGTCAACTGTCAGCAGCAGCACATTAACTGTGCTGAGGTTTTGCAGGAGCTGTACCCATCAGGGTATAACACATAACCTTGCACAGCCTCCAGCAGAGTGAAGCAGAGGTGGGGAGAGATGGAATTAAGGAGATTACAGGACTTCTTCAGGAATTTCTTTCCTGTCCAATATATTTTCTAAGTGCTACAGCTGCACCACCCTTCCCAAGCATCTGTTCCAGGCACCAAAGGCTGTAGAAGAGTACGCTAATAAGAATATTAAGAATGTTGTTTGTTTGCCTTTTTCTGTGGAAAATGTTGCCTCTACCAAACAAAAATGATGACAAGTCTCTGCATCTGCTGGGAATTGCAAATTAGTACTAAGCTTACACAATGATCACTGATAAAGTACAGTTGCTGAGGTAATATGAGGTCCCTCGACAGCGCTGGTGATGATTCAGGCTTTTAGGCATTCAGCTGCAGGTGGGTCAATAGGAATGTTTTGCCACCAGAGTTCCAGAGTTGCCTTAATGTATGTTTAGGAGCCTAATTGTTACGATTCCTAATTTAAAATCTTAGCAGCTTATTGGACAGTGAGGGGGTTCTGTCAATTTGCAGATGGAAGCTTTTGTCCATGTGTTTTCTGTTTCCTCTCTCTGAGAGGTTTGGATCCAGAGAGCTGACATTTAGTTAAGTGACAGCAAATGCTTCAGAGCACAACGCTGTACTGCAGTTCCTCCACCAGTGCCTTGGAGAGCAGCCTCGTCCCAGCGTGGGCTCCTCTGATGACTGCTGTGCTGTGTGTGAATTAGCATAACCTCTGTGACAGTCCAAAACAAAATAAAGCTACATTAAAAACAAGATGGGAAGCTAAAATAAGATGGAATTAGAATCATAGAGCCATTTAGGCTGGAAAAGATCATTAGACTCTGGAATCAGCAGTGCTTCCTCTCCATGTTCTTTGCTTCTTGTTTCTCCCCGAATATCTCCTTCCCCTCCATCTTCCCCAGCACCTTCACTTCCCTTTTCTAAATCATGCTGAAAACCATGTCTTCAGAAGATGCCTTTGTTACAATAATGAATCCCACTGTGACTGCATTCCTAGTATTGTTTTCAGTTGTACACCCTTCCGAATATAATCTTTGATCTCATAAGGAAGCCTGAGGATACAGCTTCTTGCAGGATTGCTGCTCTGTGTTACAAGTTTAGGGTGGTAGGGATCCAGCCTTGCTCTGGACCGCTTGTGTCCCGGCCATGGATGGTGTCATGCTCTACGCAATGTTCCCAAACAGTTAAATCACTTTAAAAGCCAGAGTTTGTTCTAAAATATTGTTATTGTTTCATTCCACAAAGACCAGAGAGATTCTTCCTTGACAGGCTTTCTTATTTGATTATGCAAGAATTCTAAATGCTTACTTTATCTTTCAAATGACATTGTGTTCCTTCCTCACACAGTTATTAAATAGTCATGCTTTGCAGTTTCCAGCTGTAATGTTAATCCTGTAAAAAATGCTTACTAGTGTGAAACTAAAAAAAAAAAATGTAATAGTACAACTGAAGCAGGAGAAAGCACCAGAGTTTTGTAAGATGTTACTGTGAACACGTTTGTGTGTGTGTGTGTGTGTGTGTGTGTGTGTGTGTGTGTACAGAAAAGACTGGTATTCACGAGAGCAGCATATTGTTTGTAATCAAATCTCACTTAAATTTAAAACTTGTTCCTTCTGTTAAACATGCAAATATTTCCATTCTCTTTGCAAATTTTGCCTCTCTGCTCATTACCAAACCTTTCAGAAAAGACATAAGCCCAAATCTTCCTCTGATCAGGCTCTTAATGTGTTCTGTGTGGTCTTTATTTAGACTGTAAGCTTGCTGAAATAGGAAATGTCTTATAAAAAACCCAACTACACTGTCTCATTTCACATCCAAATTCTTCTCCCATACCAGCTGTGTGTGTTTGCTGAGCAGCAAGTCTCCTGTTAATGAATGACTTGTTCTCATTAGCTTGTCAGGCTGGATGTGTAGCTTGTAGTTCCCACTCATACAGAGCAGCACTCCTTCCCTTGTAGCTTCTGGTAAATCAAACAATGCGAGACACAAAGCCTTGTGTCTCTGCGTCTGACCTTTGTACTAAGAATCATTAACTACCACAGAATGCCAAAATAACGTAACTAGCTGCAGGTTAAATATATTTAACATAAGCAGAGCCTTATGGACTCCCTGGTGTGGGGATTGTCACAGGTTTTACCATGGGCTGCTGCTTCTAAACCGCCTTTAAAAGAGGGGGAAATGAATTGTCCGATCAGCAGAGCCAAAGGTATTGCACTCAGTATATTTGTTTTGTGAAGCTGAGGTCCAGAGTAGATTCCTGACACCTCGGAGGTTTTCAAAATGAGGTCCTGAGCAGCCTCATCTGACTTTGAAGCTGGCTGTGCTTTCAGCAGGAGACTGGACTAGCGATTGCTGCCAACTTAAATTCTTTTTCCTAAAAAAGTTTCCTCCATTCAAGGCATTAATTAAGACTCTGTCCTCTAACTAGGCTGAATTTTTCACAAAAGCCATTGGAACCGAGTATTTCTTGAACCTTTGTCTCTCCATCCGATTTACGTAAAACTGGCCCAGAGGTTCAAAAGTTACTGGGAGAAAAAAGACAGCTGGGGCAGAGGGACAGACGCTCCCTTCCTCACACACATAGGACAACTGTATAAGCCGTGTTTTGTTAAGAAAACTTTTCTTCCCTTTCTGTTAGCGCAGAAAACTTGTCAAGTGTGCATCTAATGAGGCCTGAAGTCATGCTACTCCCAGCTGCAGCCAACCTGAAATAATGCCTCCCCAGAGCCAACAGCACATCTCATGCAGCCGAGGCATTTACTGTGCAATCCAAACTATGCAGAGAAGTTGAGACATTCAGGAGTGAAACCCGGGCATGGTCTTTCTGATGGCAGAGATTATGTGGTTGTGCTCCCACAAGCGTGTGTCTCAGTCTGCCTGGTGCCTCGCCCATCTCTGCCTGCAGACACAGGAGTGTGTCTGGTACCTCTCTGTCGTCCTCAACTTTCCTGTAGCCGAGAGTGACAGAAAGGGGAATTTGACCTCAGTGTACTAGAGACCGCCTGGCTGTCTGCCTTTCCCTTTTCGTCTGCTCTTTCTGAGGATGCAGTCACACTACCAAATTACCTTGAGTCATCTGTCCTGGAAGTTTTTCCCATGGGTTGCCTGTGATAAAGGGTGGAGGTACTAGGAGCATTTTAATCTGTGCTGTGAGGGGAGGCACTGGTGTGGTGTGAATCCGCTGTGGACCCTACGTGCTTCTGAGATTTCTGTCTACCTGAGCCAATGTCACGTGTGTCCCCAAAATCTTTTCTGCAAGGGACAGGTTCCATCGCTTCAGTCCACACAGCTTGCTGATCAACCAAGAGCCTCCTTTAGCAGCCACGGCAGCAGATTATTCTGTTTCCCTTTCTCCCAGATTGCAGAGAACACACCTATCTTCCTCTGCTTTTGATGGCTTTGGAAAACGTTACTTCTGTGTTCCTAGGAAAGAGCTTCAGAGCACTTCTATTTTCTGCCTCACAGGGAAGCAGAAACTGTGAAATTATCAGCATCCTCTGGTTGTATGTTCCCTGGAGCTGTTATACTGTGCAGTCTGAAATAGACATCCGGCCCCAGGGAATTGCTAATGATGCATTCAGTCTCAGCATGGCACATGCTCATTCCTGGGGAGTTACTGAGTTAGCATTTATAGTTCTACTCTTTTTCTCTGAGCAGATGAAACCCTCTGATTTTCCCTCAGCACTGAGGTCTTGGGTGTTGGATTCTCTTCTCATGACAGCTTACTTGGAATGTCACCAGAAAGCTTTCAGCCTGGATCCTTCCTCTGAAAATCATAGACTACAGTAGCATCATGCCAGAGATTCTTCCATAACTTGGTGTCTGATCAGCAGGCAACAGGAAACTGAGGTCTTGCTAGACACAGTTGCAAAATAATCAACCCAAGACTTCCGTGCTGAAGATGGGTGATTGGTACTGGGGGCACTGGAAGCCTCTTGCACCTGGGGGAATAAGCTCCCAAATAGAAAGCAGAGTCAGCAGCCACTAAGGAAAGCACAAGTGGAAAAACTGTGGGGAGTGAGCACTGCTGGATGTTTTGATGGTGGTCCCTAGCGTGGGCCCCTACTATAGAGAAACAGCAGTGGTAAAGGATGAAGTGAATTCACTCAGGGTTCACCTTGTTCTCTGGTTGCTTTGTCAATTTATGTTTCTCCAGCCACTTCTTGCAATGAGGGATTTTTTTGTGTGGGCAAGGGTTGAACTAGCAGGAACACTTTTACTGTATTTCACATTAACTTGCTGGTGAAGACAAGACCTCTCTTGCATGACCTACATGCCTGAACTCAGAATCCCTCTCCTGGGCCTGCCATCTTCAGATTTAAACCCTTTAAACAAGCTCAAGTTTTCATCTCCTCAGCCATATTTCCAAAGCATGTAAGCCTCAAGGCACTAGGCCAACAACGGAATAGTGCTGAGCACAAAGATGTTTTTGTAACCACATCAACTCAGCCCAAGGCAGATCAACTGCAGCAAACCCTGCAGATTGCTTCACCTCCCAGTGTAGTTCCATTAGAACCTCCCGTTTCTGCTAGTCCTCAGCTGATAGCAAAAAATGCCTCTTTCAGCTTTTGTAACTCTGATTTCTGTTTTCTCCACGTTTAGTGAAATGCTGCTGAGAGCTGCCAGAGACTCAGCTGTGACAAAGATCTATCTGAATTCAGAAGTTTGGAAGTGTTCCTTCACGTTTGTCATCTCCTTCAATAAGCACTGCATTGTACCAAGCCTGTACATTCTTTACTGCTCTATTTGTTGCTATGGCCAGTGGTGCCAAGTTTCAGTGTGATTCTTTTGGGAGACTAGACAGAACTCTGGATTTTCTTTCTTTCTGCTTTGTTTATGCTCCTGGCCCCTGCAGTGCTCTCCCTTACCATCATCCAAAACTTCTTACCAAACAGGAAAGCACGGCCCTCTCCAGTCCCTCCACTTGTACAACCAGTAGCAGTCCCTCCTTGGCCTGAATCATTGCAGTAGGGAAGCAATGGATAGATTCCCTCTCGGGCCTGGTGTTTCCAAAACCAGGGAGAAGCAGGAAGGAACAGATGGGACTGGCCTTGAGCAGAGAAAAGGGAAGTTTTTGGCAGGGGAGCTACAAAGGCACGGTGTTGTCAGTCCATGTCAAACTTGGGAAAGGTACTCGCAGAAGGGAGAGCAGCAGGATGTGCTGCCTCATTGCCATGGAGACAGCCAAAGAGCTGGCTGTGCAGATTTAGAAATGTCTCCTGCTTGGGATGGCTTTTGGTATGTCCTCTTTTTTTGCAGAGATTAAAATAAAGTGGAAAAGAGGAAATGTCTGACACTGAGACTAAAAACCTGTTTTCTTTCTTAGTTTACAGCAAAGAGTCGATCTTTTGTGGCTTAATGGAGATATTTGTTCTCCTCTGAGACATATATCCTGGTTTTGATGGGGGTTTTTTTTTCCCCCATCCTCATACTTTTTGGGGTCTTCCATTAATCACTTTTGGCATTATGATTCTAGCTGCCATTTCAATGTCCTTGGACTTTTCCATGGTGTTCCCCATATGCCCCACATGGCATTTCTCTGCAAGATCTCTCCTTGATGACCCCAAGGATCTCATACTCCTCCAAAGGGGATGATCTGTTCTCACCATAGCACCTCAGTGGTATTTTTCTCACGTCTTTCCCACTTGATTATTGCACACAGAAAGTTATTAGTCCCCAGGACCTGCACTTTGCAAAGTATAGAACAGGTAGAACTGCATAATTACCTGCAAACAGCTGTCTTGGGAATAATCCTGGATTTGTCATTCCATAAGCACTAATTCTCTTCCATGTCCATCAGCAGTCAGCACATTTGTACTGTAGCAAATAAACGGGAGACAAGGAACTGGTAGAAAATACTGGCATACACTGTTTTCTCCACCTCAGCAGCTGTGGGGAGAGCAATAACAAGCTGGTTTGCATTTATTTAGGAAAAAGAGAAAGGACATACATGCTTTTGAAATTGGGAGAGATTACCACAAGAGTAGTAAACCATCATGAAATTAGGCACAAAATGTGTGCCCTTCCACCTGCTGTGTCTTACCTTCACAAGGAAGGGTCCCAGGTGTGTAACACAGCTGGCAGTCCGTGGGGTCACGAGGAACATGTAGAATTGCTACTGTAGGAGTGGGAAGGAGATGCTGGCCAAGTTCAGAGCTGTGTTTCCACAAAAATATTTAGAAAGCCATTATATGCAGGAGAGTCAATACTGGTAACTGGATCTGTTTGTTCTGGAATGCATCTCTCTGAAGCCACTCTTCCAGGGTTGACTGCACATGTAATTCCATGTATTCCTGCTGAAACAACTTCAGAGACCCTCTCATTGAGGCAGGTCAATATCTTCATGCATTTTTAATAAGCAGCAGGGTATGCTGCACAATAAATAGGTTCGTTAGAGCTGGTGTCACAAGGAGAACAATGGTATTATATAATGTGGTTGGGACCCAGGTGAAGTTGTTTCCGAGCTCAACAGAAAGAGAAAGATGATGTGTCAGAGAGGGTAAAGAACAGATTCAGAAAACACAGTTCAGCTTAGTGGGGTGAGGCAGTATTTATACAGGTTCAATACCTCTCATGGTTTGATGTGTAGCCAGACGAGAAGGATCTCCTCCTTCTTAAACACACTGAAGAAACAACCTCCTCAACTTAAACAAATAAAACCCCAACTATTACACCATCCCAGCTGGCAAGATTCATTCTATTACCTAACATGGTAGGGAAAGGCAAAATTAATTACTCCTCAAAAAAATAATGCAAGTTTCCCTTTCAGCAATGGAATCACAGCAATTAAATTGGCTGTTGCACCTCCTGCTTGGTCGTGGGAAGAAGTTCAGCACTTGAATTTCTGAGCTGGGAGAGGAAGCCAGGAACTCACTGGTTGGCAGTAGGGCTTCACTTCTTTTTTTTTTCAAGGACAATTTCAGTTTAGTAGCAAAAACCGATGTGATGCCTGAGTAAGGTTACCACTGCCCTCTGCCGAGAGGGATGGAGGCATTTCTTTCTAACTCATCTGCCAGCAAAATCAGCGGCTTCAGGGCTTGGAAGGGGCGTGGAACTGCTGCTGCTTCTGCCTTTTCTCCAAAGTTTGCTGAGCTGAGTCTCTCACACCAAATATTCTGAAAACTCTATGCCTCATACAGAGTAAAAAGGAGCAAGGGTATTTATGCACAAAATCTTGACATGATGATAGCAGAAACTGTGAAAGCTTGAGCTGGAGCTTTTAAAAAGCAAACTTTATGATTTATAAACACTTCAGGCATCCTCAACAATGTGATATCTGCTGGAGCTAGTTTTTTGCTTTCCTGCCAAAATTCAGTCATGCATTATCAGATCAGGCGTAAGTCCTCCACAGTTTCTTAAATTATTTCCTTTTTAACTGTAGCACTTGCCTGACTGAGTTGTGGCCTCAGTCTTACATGCACATCATTATTTCTGATTATGCAAAAATGGAAGCTCAGTCAATGCTACATTTATAACTTGCTTTATTTTACATTCTAAATGTGACATTGCTGATCTATTTAAGTGGAACATCTAACAATATTTTTCACCACTTGAGGGAGCTCCTTCATTTATCCATCAGGATGTTCCCATTGCACCTGCACACTGGGAAATTCTAAACCCCACTTTTAAACAGTTAATTGTAGGATCTGCTGCCATATGTGAAAGCATTGAGGCTCTCAAGTGACTGACTTTAAAGTTAAGATAGAAGTTTTAAAGGAATTAATCATCCTGATCAATAAATGTGAGCATCAGAAAGAGCGACAGGTGCTCATCCCCTAGGCTGACTGACACTAAAAATCTTAAAATAGAAAATAAATTAGTTACACAGAATTAAAAGTAGGCAGCGTTAATCACATCTATTTTACAGCAGTGCCAAAAATGACAGGAAGGAACAGGACCCAGCACAGAAATAAGGAGAAGGAAAGAAAGAATCATAGAATGTCCTGAGTTGGAAGGGACCCTCAAGGATTGCCAAGTCCAGCTCCTGGACCTGCACAGGAGACTCCCAAAAATCACACCTTGTGTCTGAGAGCATTGTCCAAAGAAAGAAAGAAAGAAAGAAAGAGAAAGGAGGGAAACAAGCAGTGCTGCTCAAGTCAAGTTGCTGCCTGCTGCTGGGAAGGTGAAAGCCAGTGAAGCTGAGGCAAGAAATTGGGGATCAGGACCAAGGTTCCCACATCAACAATGGGAACGACCACGCGGTGATTCAGCCAGAAGTGCTCAGGAACAGCTGTGGTTGGGCAATCATTGAGCAATTTAACCGTGGGATTAATGTACAACACTCCAGAAAATCAGGATTACAAGCACCGTGGTGACAAGCGGGGTAAACGATGCCGCTGATGAAACAATGCAGCAATTTAGAGAGGGAAAGACAATAGCAGCTGATGGGCGTGAGTGGCAGGAAGCAGAGGTGGCAGTGCCTTCTCCCAGTGGCTTGTAAATAATGGGAAGGTAATGAGAGCAGCCACTTTGTTTTCCGGTGAGCTGCAGGTAAACAGCCTCTAAAAGAAGGAGAAGGAAGGCTGTGAAAAAGCTCTGCCAGGGAAAAACCCAGAGACCAGGGAGGGAGCTCAGTGCTTGTCACACTGCACTGCTTTGGCCTGAGAGACTTGTCAAGAGCTGCTAATAAAGTCTGGTGGCACCTCTGTACAGCCTCTTTAGGGCAAAATAAGCAAAGTACACTTGTTCTGAAGCTTAGCTGCACTTTTCTTTCTATTAAAGGAATCTCATTCTCCTACCACACAGAGTCAGGCTTTTACTAATTGGACGAAACAGTTTCAACAAGAAGTTTTTGAACTTTAGGACATTTTTGTGCATTGTGCATTGAGTATTTTGTTGGTTTTTTGATTTTTTTTTAACACTTGCTCACCCAGCCAGTGCTGGCCCCACAACTTCATTGTAAATAGCTGGCACAGCATTTTTGGCATGAGGGCACCACAGATCACATACAGCCTGACTGGAGAGTATCTCTAAGCAGCATTGTGTTAAAGTCGACTTCTTAAGAACAGGGACAAGTTTATGTGAAAATTCCTGCTGCTCTCACCCATTGCATTTCTGCAATGGTAAGGCTTTTAGTTTTTTCTTTTCTTTTTTACAAGGTTTTTTATTAAGCAGCGTGAAAGATGAGTGATGGAATAATAGGGTGAAAACACATTGCAAAATAAATCAGTTTTGTACTTTTTCACTCAGTAGCTCTGCTCAGAGTCCCCACAGATACTTAAAACACCTTCTGAAAGTTCCAGGTGTTACAGTTAAAATGTGTGTCTGGGATGTGTGTTGGTCAAAATAAATTTTAGTAACAGGTCTGATAGGTGAAAAGTGACAGAAGTATTTTATTACCCCATTGTAACTTTGTACTTTGGTTTGGGGTGACCTTTCAAGGTGTACCTGGGGACATATTGTGCATGGCACAGCCCTGATGTCGTGAGGAGGAGGAGAGACGTGTACTTGCCAGTAAGAGATTAGTGGGTAAGTTCTCCCGGCTTTGGGAAACCTTTCCCGTTTGCAGTGTGAAATGCAGCTCACAGGAGGTTACTAGAGTTTGTTTGCTGATGACGTGTGCCGTGACTCACCCTCCCTCACGAGCCTGTGTCTGTCTGGGGAGAGAGAGAAAGCAAGGTACAAACCCCAGCCTTTGTCCCATTTTCAGCCCTCTGGAGCAGCCTTTGTCCCAGTTTGGTCCCTGTGGAGCACTAAAGGACTAAAAGGAGAGCCCTCCAGCCGGCCTGTTCTCAGCTCCCCCAAACTGGTGAGCTGAGCTGCCACTGCCCAGGGGAACATTTGTGAGGGAGAACACCCCCTTGACACAAAACACCACTTCTTGGGGGACTATTCGAGCTGCGGGACACTCCATTTTTACTGCCCTAAAAATACCTACCCTGGCTACCGTTTGGAAGAGCCTCACGGGATAGGACACGTTTGTGCTGAGCCTCAGTGCCGAAGGAAGCACTTGTTGAGCAACCCGCGTGTTCCCGCTGAAGGACGAGGATAGATAACCCTGCTGGGCCCTCCTGGCCTTGACTTTGGTGTCCTCCCAGTTCCTTTAAATAAGTTTGCTTTGTGCCGGGGGTGTGGGGAGTGGAGGGGGGATCCTCAGGGCGAGGACAGGCCTTGCCCGCGGGGGTGACTGAGCCCACCTGGACCTTGGACTGGGTGGTCACAGCTGCGATCGACACCCGGGAACCAGGACTGATATTCCCTCAGCTGGATTGAGGCTCGAACCAGGACTGGTGATCTCTTTTTCTTTCTTTTTTCCTCTCTCTCTTTCCCTCTTTCTCTCTTCTTCTCTCTCTCCCTCTTTAATTAATCTCTTTTTCTCTCTCTTCCCCTTCCCCCTACCCCTTTATCTAAAACCCACTGCCGTGTTCTTATAGTAGATCAGGGACTAGCATACCAATTTCCATGCCAAGTAGGCAGCTTACTGATACAACTGCGCTCGCGGCTCCTCCGACTTTCGAGCGTTTACCAGCTTTGGGTGTTCCCTCACCCTTCACGGGGGGTCA
>WEIT01009729.1:268570-352937 GCA_013389985.1 Dryoscopus gambensis | reverse complement strand
GGAGGTAGCGGGGCGGTAGCGGGGCAGGGGCTGGCTCGGAGCCTCGGCAGCGCTTTGGGCAGCTCCCAGCGATATCCGCAGGCTTCGGATAAAAAAGAACCTTTCGTGCCGAGTGTTCTGCGCGTTGCGGATGAGCTGTGGGATGACCTTAACTTTGGTTTGTCGAGTGACCTTAACTTTGTTTTGGTCCCTGTCTGGTTCGCTCTGCAGATACTGAGGGTGCGGGTCTGCGGGGTGATGCAGTGCCCGAGGGCCAAGAGTCGAAGGAAAACTTTAGAGAGCTGAAGGTCTTTGGGACAAGATTGTTATTTAGTGCGACTAGTATTGGAGGCAGGGGGTTGGAACTAGGTGATCGTTAGGGTCCCTTCCAGCCTAAACCATTCCGTGGTTCTTAGCTGTTCCTCACTGAGCCTTTTGGAATGCAGGGATGAACTTCTTATAAAGTGTTGCTTTTCTCCCAAGGCATCTTCTAATTAATTACCAGTGTGTCGAAAAGGAAGACGGAGAAGCTCAAGGTCTCTGAGCCCTTTACGAGTACCGTAAATCAGGTACCAATGAAAGCAGGGAGCTTCTGCTGGGAAATCTGTTAATGGGTTTGTGGCTCTACAAACCTACATCTGCAGTTGTGGTTGTGGATGTCCTCAGAGCTGGGTGAAAGGAGGGACTGTTTACTAATTGTGAGGAGCGATTTCCTCTTGTGAGGAGGGTGGTGAACATCTTGGAGTTATCCTGGCATTGTGTCAGGAATGATTCGGTTCTAGCGGAGACTGGAAGGAAGGGCTGATGTCCTCTTTAGGCTCTGATGTGCTGATAATTGCTAAGGTACTGTAATGCTGCGCCTCTGTTCATATGGGAGCCTGACTGGGAAAGTGTTTGTTTTCATACACTTCCCCTAGCAGACCTCGTGGTTCGGTGTGAAAAAGGCTGTGCTGTGATAACTTAACGTATCTGAATTACTAACTCTTTAAGTTAATTGTTTTCATTTTTATTTCACCCCGCACATGACTTTTCCTTCCCCCATCCCAAGACTGGTCATTTTTAACTCCTTTCTGTTAACCTTCCAGTGAGATACTATAACCTCTGCGCTGGTGAGGAAGGAGTGCCTTCCTAACCTCTTGAAGAAGGTGAAAAGTGTACTGAGACAAGAATTAAACTTGTGGTCCTCTGCTAGAGCTGGGAAACGCACCCAATTAGTGATTTGTTGTGTGGTGGTGGGTGGTGTTTCTCCCCTGTATGCTGTGAAGCCTGGAAGGAGAACAGGAGACTGTCCTGCTAGAGGGACAAACACAGGAAGCTGAGTTCAGGAGACCTCTGGTCGTAGTTTTATTTCCCTTTTGCAGGTGTGCCAGCCTCCTTATTCTGAGGAAATCCATCCTTAATTAGTTTTTTCACCAGTGCTCGAGTTTTCCTGGTCTGTCTGTAAGAGCTCATCTGTGCTGGTGCACGTATGCTGTTCACTAGCAGCCAAACACATCTGCTGCGGAGTTTGTGCCAAGATGAAAAAATGTATCACGTTTGAAAATGTGGTTACATACATGCCTGTGAGGTTTTCTGGAAAAAATCTGCAAATTGTCCCTGGTTGTAGCTACATCTCCAAGGGATTCTTGAGCTGAATTTTATGGAGAGTGTTCTGGGATATCACTTTGTGACCAAATTAGAATCTCCTCGTCCACTTCTCATTAACTGAGAATTTTGTTTTCATCCTGCATGTGGTGCTTCAGGTGTTCCCTGCTGGCAGCTCTGTCCCCAGCAGTGACCTTTGTCACTGAAACTGGTGTAGTTCAAACCTGATTCTCTTCCTGTTTTCCTTGGTTTGCAATGCAACCATTGTCTGGCCAAGCAGAACTCAGGGATCCGTTGAGGAAGCTGCTCCTGCTCTAACAGCTGAGAACTTGACAAGGCAGGGGCTTGGCTCAGGCCAAACATCGCTGGTGATTCCACAAAGTAAACCTGCCACATCTCACGGAAGTCTTGATGTCCACCTGGCTGTCAGAAAGGATTGCAAGGGCTTTTTGGCCTTGTAAAGATTTTGCAAAAGCTTAAGTTCTTTTAGGTAGTTATAAAGTCTGTAGGGAAAAGAGGGGGGTGTGAGGAGGTGTTATGGTTGTGGTAGGGGAACTTACTTGGTTACTTTGTTCCCGTACTTGCAGTACAGGGAAAGGAAGTGTGATCAGCAGTAAATGACTAATTGGAATGTGTGCTGAATTTCCTCTGTCCTTGCTCTGAATTCATAATGAAGGGAAGAAGGTCTAACTTCAATGTAAAAAAGGCTATGTAAATATCTTACCGAACAATAGATGAGTTTTTTGTCATTAATTATTTGCTCTCCTTTTCTGATCCAGCTAGGTAACCATGGCGGGTGATGACTGTGTAAGGAAACGCCAGTCCGGCTCCACTGCAACCTGCAAGACCCCTGAGAATGAAGAGACACAGAGGAGACCTGAGAGCGAGAGGTCCTGTCAGAACTCCAGCAATGGTGAGACTCACTGGCTCAGCACTGGTTGCATCTCTGGCATGTGACCTCCTCTCAAGTGCCCTTTCTACTCACGGCTCTGTCTCTCTGCTCTTTCATTTCTGTTTTTCTCTCTCTGGAAAGGCTGAAGGTGGCGCTCCCTGTGTACCAGCTGCACCCCTTCAGCAGGTGTGGGTTGTTTGGGGAGCTGTCCTGCAGAGCTTTCCCTCAGCAGCTGTGTACTGCAGGGCTTGCAGGGGTCTAGAACGGGAATTAATTGTCACAGGAGGAAGGGATGCATCAGTGCTGCGAGAGGTGCAAATGCTTCCTGGCAACACTTTTGAGTAATCCTGGTAAATGCTTTTTCTGGGACTTCACCTCACTTGCTTTACAGCCTGTAAGTATGTGACTTCTTAGGATGGAAGAAAATGGTCTGCAATGCACCAGGTTAAGGTGGTGTGTCCACCTGACAGCCAGGTGCAGGTAGGATGCCACAGAGAATAATTCTCTGCTGCTCTGAGTTCTGTTCATGTCAGGAGAGCTCCCTTTTATTCAGACTCAACCTTTTAAGGTGGTCACTTTAAAAGTTACGTGGCTTAAAGTTGGCTCTGTGGAAGGGTCACTGCTGCCATGCCCTGTCCCTTGGGTTGCAGGGACAGTTGTGTGGCACTATGAGTGGTTTTGCCTGTGGACTCTGTGACACTCTGTAATTCCTGGTTTATGCTGTACCACATTCCAGCCCGGTGATAAAGAGGTTAGAGATGAAACTGCAGCTTGTTTCCTTTCTCCTTGTAAGATAGATTAAGCAAAAAGCTAAAGTAGTTGATCACAATGTGCCATGTGAGTACAAGATCCCAAACTCAAGGAGATAATTCTTACTGATACACTTCTGGGTATCATCACTATTTCATAGGACTTCCTTCAACTGAAACAGAAGTCAGAGCAAGTTTAAGTTTAGGATAAGTCAGATTTCTTATTGAAAATAAAATACATCGGAGGAAAAGCCATCTCACAAACTGCTTGGAGAACTGGGATTTTAAGATGTTGGTGGCACAGTAATTTTAATTGGATCAGATGTGACTGTATTGGGAAATTGCATGGAGTTGGTGTCTACTGGAATCCAGTAATGCTGGGCTTGGGAGTAGACTTGTACCATGTATGGAAACTCCTTAACTGCTATGAATGAAGGGTAAGTAATAAATAGAGCAGTGATAATTAGGACTTGATGGGTGGGTGTGTCTTTAAAGGCCGTTCAATTTAACACCTCTGAGATGTGGCAAAACACTGCAGGTGAGATCCTGTGAGTGTGTAGCAGATAAACATCTTGGGATAGATCTCTTGAAGGTGTCCATGTGTCTGGTGGGTTGATTTAGAATAGTCAGTGTGGTTTTAATCCCATACAAACTGCAGTGAAGGACAGCAGGGTGGAATCCTGGTTAGTCAAGACTAAGTGCATCTTAACCTGCCGAGGTTGCTGCCAGTCGAGCAGAGGTGTCACAAAGTGTTACTTTGCTCAGCTCAGTGTTGGTGCCAACAGGAATAACACAGGGAGGTAGGAGGCATGAATCTGATGCCTTGAGGCACGGGAGAAAGGTGCATCCCTCTGGTCAGGAATTCCTGTGTACAGGGGAGTTAAATCAGCAGCTCTGTGACCCAAAGGTTGAAGATTTATGAAGCTGAAGTGTTCGTGAGTTGCAGACAGTGGCCTCTTCATGTAGTCCAGGGTGCCTGTGTAACTAGGTAGGGCTTTCACGGCTGAGGTGGGAGAATTTCTCAAAAGAGGCAGCCGTAGATGTTTTTTTTCCTTTCTTTTGTCCTGGCTATTCACTCCTGAATAGCTGATTCTAAGGCATTAGTGCTGATGTGCACAAAGGCAGTGTGAGGCTAATGATTGCTGTCTGGCAGCCTTTTTGTACTGTAACAGCTTCATGCTGCGTGTTTCTGAAGAAGTTTAGAAAAGATGCATGTTTGTTGCAGTTGAGGGATTCTAGCCAGGTCAAGAGTGCATGGAAGTAAATATTGTAGCCTGTTTGTGGCAGTCATTGGTGTAGGAAAACAAAACCATTAATGATTACCCACTCTTGATCCTCTCTGATTACAGCAAACACAATCTGCTTTCCACGGTAATAGTTGATGTGTCAAGGGCCACCTGATTTATTTCCAGAAATGTGTGAACTTTCTACAGAAACTTTTCGTCCCTTAATCCTTTCTTCATTAAAACTCAAGTGCATTGGCTGATCTGAAGTTGCTTAGAGGAATAATTTTAACACATGTATTGGCTTTAGAGCTACAGTAGATCTGACCCTTCCATTTGTACAGTTGAGGTTATTTTTTTTTCTTGGCTCTTCAAATGCTTCTGAAGACTGTCTCATTGCTTGGGTTCTAAGATCAAATGATTTTTACTCAGGTACGCCCAATTTTATAGAAGTGTGGAAATACTAATAACTTTTGAGATTGCCAGAAGATATCTTCTGTGCCTTGATTTGTTTCTATCTTTTAATTATTCAGCCTGTAATTTCACTTTGACAGAGTAGCTGAACTACAGTCTTATACATCATTTCTCCTCCTTGAATTGGCTCCAGTGTTGTAATTAAACAACTAATTTGGTCCTGTCTTAAAGTCAGCAGATGATCTAGGTGGCAATAATCCCCTGGCAAAAGCCAGGCTTCCTTACTAGGACTAGTCTTACATGTTTTCAGCAGGAGATACAAAGAGAAATATAAAACTGTTCTGCTTAATGGGATATTGGTATCAGACAGTACTGGTTGCAAGAAAACTCACCTGGAATGAGTGTGATAGAAACTGCATGGACAGATCTTAAAAGGCTAGAGAGGACATGGATCATAAGTGTGCATATGAATGCCTCTAAAATGCTAAGATTAGTCCATGAGAGCAGTAAAAGGGTGGGTTTGGAGTCTGTTCTTGTTTCCCCAGAAATCAGGAAAGGCCTGGAAGTGTCTCTGGAGGCTGATCTGCAAACAAGCTGTGTGGCATATCTGTTTGGTGTGAGTAAGCCTGTTTGGTAATGCTGATCTTAGAAAGGGCTGTTATCTTCCAGTGGAGAGGTTACTGTCGATCATCCCTGGTGCAAAAGTTCATGGTGATGCACAAATTGTGTGTGCCTACGGAGAGATGGAGGAGGAGAGAGCTCTCCAGCAGGGATCAATTTGGAAAGATTTAGCCTTTGCTGTGTGACTCACAGCAATGAGTGTTCAGTGTTTCAACAGGCTGCTTTATGCAGAGTAAGCTGCTTGAACTGAGTATCTGGGATGTGTTTCTGAGGGATAGATCAAAAAGCTGTTTTGTCTAGGTGGATTCTGGCAGTTTTGGGGCTGTCCTGTTTTGGAACCTGTGGGTTAGGTGAAGGCTCAGCAGTCTTTTGTGAAGAGCCTGTGGACGTGGTAGTGTAATGTAGAGAATGCTGGTGTTCCTTCCTGCTAGTGAAGAGGCTGTTGGGGTTCCATGTCCCTGCAGAAGTGACTTTTTAAGCTAAATGCTCACCCAGCTGCAGTGCAGTGACCTATGGCCTGTGAATTCTTCAAACAGATCAGCTGAGTCTAGTCATAACTTGGCTCTATTTGCTGTGTGGCCCAATAAATTACCTTAAGTAAGAATAAGGCTCATTAGTATCAGATTATTAATGTGTGTTGTATTGTAGCAATATGGAACTCCTCCCCTCTTTACAGGAGCCTTGCACTAGATTTGCTTTAATATTGCTTTGTTTCTGATACCACCTCCAGTGCTTTTGGGGAGGGAGCCTTTAAATCCAGGTGACTGACAGTGATGAAGTCTTTCTGCCTGTGTTGCTTTAAGCTCTTGAATGGGAAGTTGTCTTATCAAGAAATAACAAAGCTGGTTTTTTTTGGATCCCAAGCTGCAGCACCATCATCATATGAGGTACTCTCTGATGTACCCATCTCAAATGTCACTTATCTGTATCATGTGCAAGAGTGGGTTGAAAATGGGACAACAAGATCCCTTAGACAGGGTACTTTGTCAATCTTGTGACACTTCAGTTGCTCAACTTTTCAACAATTAAGAAGCTTTCTCAATCTTCATGTGTTTTTTTTTTTTATTAGCTTGGTTTTCATAGGGAAACAAAGCTTACAATTAAATTGCTCATGCATTTTTTCTTCTGACTTTTGAACCTGCTTGGAATTTGGTCTGTACAGAGGAGTCACATCCTTTTGAATCAAGCCCAAGACAAGTGGTCCTCTAAAGATCTTGTTAATGTCCTTGCTGATGGGAAAGGAGCCCAGTGCCATAAATTAAAAACTTCTCCCTATGAACAGACCTCTTCCACAGCAAGCCCTGCTTAAGTCTCTGCTGAAATTGGCCACTATTTCATACTAGTCTTCAAGACAACTTTCTCATGACTTTAAATATATTTTCTGCCTTCTTAAGGCATATCTCAAGTTATTTTAAATGCAAAGATGTGCCTGCTTGTATAGTGCAGCCTTGAGTCCATTTTTATATAATACTATTGCAATCCCAAAGTGATACAGAGGGGTCCAGGCGTCATTTGCAGGGTCAGAGGAAAGTGAAGATTTGGACTTCTCAGCAGTGCACATTTCCTTTTAGACTCAAAATCATGTGCTGAACCTCCTCTCCAGTGACCTGACAGAACATAAGCGGCGTCTTGCGCAAGGGAAGATGAGTGATTAAGGATGATGTGCTTGTTCTCTGGGATCTGCCTTGTGACACAGCTGGGTTTATGGGGTGATGCAATGCAGCAGAAGGGGTTGGTTCGGGGTGAGTTTTCTTCTACAGAAGATTTTGAGTTGAAAAAGACAAGCTCACAGGTGAGTTTACTTTGTCTTACGAGATGCTTATACTGAAGCCATGGAGATCTTGATTTTAAAAGCTATTAAAAGATGCTGTATTTCTAATCTTTTCTGTGCATGCACACTAGGATGAGAGCAAATAAAGTGACAGGAGGACACTGCATACAATTTAGCAATTACAGCATCAGCAGGTCGGAGACTGGCCTTATTTCTTCTTCAACCATTAAAGCTGGACATTTGGGATATGTAAAACTATACCAAATTTTAAGGCCTTGTAGTCTAAAAGGGTGTTTTATTTCCAAAGGGAGCCATTCCTGGGTAGTTTTTAATGTGAGTTTTTAATGACTGAGGCTTCAAAGGCAAGATCTGACAGGAAATACATGGTCAAAGAACTGGTTATTTTATTTTTAGCTTATCTTGAAAAGGAAATAATGCAATTCCTTAAGTCCCATGTGTCCTGTTCTCTTTGGTTGTGTTGAGTGGCTTCAAGCAAACCTGGTATCATATTGAAGACTGGCAGCTGGGTCAGAGACACAAATTCTTAGTTGTCTGCAGGGAAAGGTTAGTTGTTCTTTGAGCTCAGCAGCTCTGTTCTGCTTTCCAGCAGGTCAGCACAAGGTGGTTCTTCCCCCAGTAGTAATGGGAGGAGGGGGCTAGGAATACACTTGTGGAGTGGCACAGTGAGGGACTACAGCCACTGAGAATATATGAAGGGGGCACAGTTCTGCCGCTTGTGGAACAACTTTATTTATTTTTTTAATGTATTTGGGGGAGAATCTATTTGAGACTAGCAAAGCACATGAGCTGAGTGGGTCAAGGGTATCTTATATTCTTCTCAAACTGTTTTCCAAACTGCTGTTGTTCTGTTAATGTAACAGCACAATGAGCTTAAATGCCGAGGTTTGGGGGGTTTTTTTGTCTTGGAGGTGAGATGCTTAGCAACCAGGAGTTCTATTTTTGTAAAAATGGATCTTTGCATGCGGCCAAAATCAGTTGTGTTAAGCAGTTTCCTTGTTTGTTGTTACATTAGAAGTCTGCTAAGTAACAGGCAGTTGTTGCTGGTGTGTCCTTAAGCCTCTAGGTTGTATAGCAGACAGACAAAAACCAAAATTCCTCCAGACAGACAAAAATCAAAATTCCTGCCTGATTGGTGGGAAGGGGAATTAATGCAAACAACTGAGCATAGCTGCAGTGAAGGTAAGTTTCTTGTGTTGTTGTACTCTTTTCCAGTACTGGAACTGGAGTCACCTCTGAAGCAAGTCTACCTAAAGTACTTATAACCAGTTGCTCAAACAGCAACTGAGACTCCTGAGCATCACAGAAGCACTTCCTTCTCTGAAAACAAAACTGCATTTTGTGTGGAGGCTGTGCTCATACAAGAGGCCACGTTATGCACCGTGGTAGTGCTATCAGCCTGTCTTCTTGTCTCAGAGCAGCACAACTTTGGCACCTCTGCAGCAAATCTGTTGGCTCATGCTTCCCTGGAATCTTATTAGGGAATCAGTCCAGTACCTTCTTTTTCTAAAAGTGGTAACGTTGTCTTAGAAACCAAACATGGAAGTTGTAATGCTGGCTGTGTGTCGGTGGGTAAGGTGCTGCTGTAGCTATAAATGCCAGAGGATATACACAAGGCGAGGTTTGTTGCTATCTTTTCACTCTGACTAGTATTTTAGGGGGGTGGATGCTGCTGCTTCAGTCTTGATTTTTCTTCATGTGCAAGACTCTGTGTTTTAAGTAACTTTATCTTCTGTGTTGTTCTTATTGGAGAAGTGAAACACCAGCCGGTGCGTGTCCTAAAACTCACCTAGTCCGAAATGTCTGACCTCCTGTGGGTGTTGTTCCTCTCGGTGTGACAGAGGCATCTCAGATGTGTGGTTTTTAATGCAAAAGAAAGGTGGCATTTCAGGCTTTACCTATTGGCCAGTGGTGTTAGTAATGACAAAAGTCAGATTATATTGATGGCGTGTTAGCCTGACTGTTTACTTAAACACCGAAACACACTGAGGAATACAGTCACTGATACCTAGCACTTCTCCTGGGGGATGAAAGGAGTGGGAATAGCCAGGTTTGAACACAGGATGCCTGTCCAGCTTGCCATTCAGCTTGTCTTAGAGCTGATCATGGTGTTTTACTGACAGCTGTGACTGACTGCCTTGTCTGTTGGCAATGGAGAGACCTCCAGACAAACTAACCTTACATCTGGCTAAGATAAAACTCTGATAAAAAATCAGCACACTTGGATATGACCTTCTAAGGGTTGTTCTGATTGCTGCTTCAAGGCCGAATATGTTTAGGGACCTTGGAAAGATTTGCAGAGTTGCTGATGAAAAATAAAATCCAGCATGTTATCAGCTGTTGACTGCCTTACAGTGCTGCGATCCTAAAATACGTGGTCATAGTTTATGAACTTCCTGCAGCTTTGATTTGAGTTTAGTGGGACCCTATTAGAACTCAGAAATGCTATTGAAAAATCGGTGTCTGAGCTACTGTATGCTGTGCCTTCTGTGTTTTCAGACATGCAGCTAAAAACGTTCAATGTTTGCTTTCCTTCCTTAGGCTGGGTTGATGTCGACCACGTGATAACGAGGAAAATGCAGCTAATAGCAGAAGCTGAGGTAAATACAGTACTTGCTTGTGGTGGGGAGCAGGACAGTTGGCCCTGGATGTCTTTTGGAGAGTCGCTAGCCCTGGAACACACATAGCCCTATTCAGTCCTAGCTTGAGCACAGTGACTTTTGCACAGCCCTCTTTCTCTCTCCCACTTTGCACAAGAGGGGTAGTGTTATCTAATGAGGTTCTGTCTTATTTGACCCCAGTAGGCTGAAGTCCAAAGATAAGAATGAACTTTGAGACCTGTAAATAAAATGGAAACTGCCTTACCACTAACTTTTGGCAGTGTGATGATTAGCCAGCCTGCTTGCATACTGAGCTTTTAAAATGCTTTGTGTCCTGCTGTCCACTGAATAAAGGGCAGCACGGAGCCTGTACCCCACAGCTTCTGCTGCCCTGGCTGTGGAGATGAGCTTCCTGAGCTTTGGTCTCGTTCTTTTTGCCAGTGAACGATATCCTAAAAGAAAATAGCACTGAGTGTTTCTGGCAGCATCTGCATCTGTGTGGGCTGCCATTGTCTTAGATCACATTAAGGTGATTTATGTGCAAATTAAATGAAATTGGCTAACGATGAACTGCACCCTCCTTGTTAACCATTGTTTTGTGGCACCCATGTTCTCCAGGGCAAATCACCCTGCACTCTTGCATAATTTAATTGCAGAAAATTCCATGGTAAATCTGAAGTTATCTAATTGTGCCAGCTTGACATGAATAATAGGGAGTGGATACTTAGAAGACAGAGAAAAATACCTTGCACCTTTGAGATATTTTCCTGTTCAACTCTTTTTTTTTTTTTTTTAACTTTATTTTTGCCTTTTATTTTTNCCCCTTTCCCCCCCACCTTTAAAGGGAGTGTGTCATTTTTAGCAGGTATAACTAAAGTGTATTGAAATGTCTTCCACAAAGCATGTGCTGCTTTTTTTTTTTTGCTAAAACTCCTAAAATTCAGCCCATTAGAAGGATAGTCAGCTCAGAATTTTATTTTGGATGTTGTCTTATCTTGTTTATCCGTGCTGAGAACAGGAGATCAACCCTGGTAACTTCTTTGCAGACAAAACAGCCACTGTTCATCACTGCGTTGGCAGTGGGTGTTTGCAGGAGAAAGCTTTCACCATAAAGCACAAGTAGCTTTGGAAGTTCCAGGGAGCACTAGCTGGTTGCAAGGGGACAACTTGACCTTGGATTTCTTCCTTCAGGAGTGTCTCTTGTTCCTTATTTTTTTTTCCTGGTCACCCGCTTTGAGACAGAGTTTGTAGACAAAGTGATTTCTTACCCACAAAGAGAATCCTAGAAAACCAGTAGGTCGGTGGTGTTTTAATTGCTGAAGTTTCTCCCAAAACACAGGGAGTTGAGATTTTAAGTCCTGAGTCATGCAGCTTGCAGACCTGTTTAAGATGCCTCGAGGCTGAGGGGAAAAAAACACCCTACTGCAAAATACCTGAGAATTCCTGCAGTTTTGGGAACCCCTGAACAGAGGCTTGGATTGCAGTTTACCATTTCTGTGATAGGTATCTGAATTCTAGGCAGGTGCTTGGCTTGTGGACAGCCTGGTCACTGCCAGCTCCCGCGGGTGTAAATGGGGTTTGTAGCAGCTGGGTGTTACTCATGCAGAGGAGGCCTTCAAGCATCTGCAGTCTAGAAGTCCAGTCCTTTGTTCATTCTAAACGGAGCTGAGGATGGTGTGTTCTGTCACTAGGTCGGGGCTGGGTGTTGTCACGTGTCAGTGACCAAAATTACTAAATCTGTTCGAATGAGTAAAGTTCTGGGGCACTGTTGCAACTTTATAAGGAAGGGTTACTTCCCTCAACTTTCTCTGACTTGTCATCAATTCTTATTATTGGCCAGCTTCTACTTTTGATGGCATAGCATTCTTTTAATGGTTTTTGGTTTGTAATTACAGTTAGTTACAACTACTGTGGGGTCTGTACTCTGATTTGTATTTTATTTAATCCATTAAGAACTCATGCCCTGCTCTCCCAATCCAAACACATGGACGAGTTGGTATCAGCCCTGGAGGGCTGTGTTAGGAGGAGGCAATCTCAGCAGAGTGCCAGCCAAAGGGAAGGTACTTTAGGGAAATATCACCTGCTAAACCCTCACTGAGGAGAGATTAGGCTAAAAAAGGGAGACACTATTAAAAAAAAAAAAATGTTTTGATGGGAATGAATAGTGCTTTGTTTGACATGGAAATTTAAGCGGTCCAAGAGAAGTAGGAATTTCTATTTGACTTTTTGGTAGGGATATGTGCGTGCATGCTGTAAAATTAGACTGTACCAGGGAGCACCAGTGTCCTCTGTTACAGGTTGTATTCACAAGTAACTCAATATCTGTTGTTTATTTTTTTTTTCCTGTTTTAAAGGAACAAGTTCATCTCTCTTGCAGAGACAATCCTCTGCCTCCCAGAAAAGCAATCTCTAAAAGTAGCCAGATCCTAAGAATTTTTTTAAGTATGGATGAAGCTTATTTGGTGTATTTGATATATTTGGAAGCTGCCAAATAGGGGAAAAAATGTTTTTTCAAGTTAAATATTAATCTGCTTCTTCTCCTGCTGCAGCTTTTGTGTCAAGAGATCTCTCTGGATCTGACCACTGTAAAACAGGAGGAATGTAGAGTTCTGATCCATCTTGACTTCAGGGTCTTCTCCTTGTATGTGGTCTCACTTCAGATTCTCTTGTATTTTCTGCCAGAAAGTTAAACTTACTTGGCTGCTGTCACATTAAACAGGAGCATTTTGTAAGAATTTGTCATCTGTTCGTGTATTTTATAGGATCATGGAATAGTTTGGGTTGGAAACGATCTTAAAGATCATCCATTTCCACCCCTGCCATGGCAGGGACACCTCCCACTGTCCCAGGCTGCTCCCAGCCCCGTCCAGCCTGGCCTTGGGCACTGCCAGGGATCCAGGGGCAGCCACAGCTGCTCTGGGCACCCTGTGCCAGGGCCTCCCCACCCTCACAGGGAACAATTTTTTCCTAACATCTGATTTCCCCCTGCCCTCTGCCAGTCTGAAGCCATTGCCCCTGGTCCTGTCCTGCAATTCCTCGTGACAAGTCCCTCTTGGACTTCCCTGTAGGCCCCCTTCAGACACTGGCAGGTGCTGTGAGGTCTCCACACAACCCTCTCTTCTCCAGAAACCTCCTTGAAAACAGGTTTTTTTTCCTTTTCAACCTTCAAGATGAGAAAGTAGCTAGGAGCTGGGAATTCTGAAAGTGATCAGGGAAGCATATGTGTTTCTTGAGCAGCTGATCATTAGGAAGACCAGATGAAATGATGATATGTAGTCTTCAACTCCATGTAGGAAGACTTGCACCTTGATTCTGGAGGCAAACTGGAAAAATCCCAGGCAAGGGATGGTCAGACAAACCTGGCTAGTAAACACTTGCATAAAGAAAACAAAACATAATATGCAGTTAGATTTTAAGTAATTCCTTGAACCTTGCCTTTTGCCTGTGCTGAAGGCGATGGCTGTCTGGCAGAGTGTTCAGGAGCTCAGGGGTTGGCTCTCAGCTGTGCTTTGTCACTAGGCTCATCATGTTTGGTGTTTGAGGACTAAACGTTAAGGAACTGAATTCTCAGAACTCTGAATAGTCTTCTAAAAGGCCAGAACAATTCTGTGTTGGATCTGATGGAGAAGATAAATGTTACTCAAGGTCCTCTGGCCTGAGGTGTGTGAAAAGGCCAGGTTAAGCCCTGGTCTTATCCAAGTAGGCTCCAGCTGTTGGCAGATGGTACAGAAATGTTTTCTTGATGCCTTGCTCTGCCCTGCTCCAGGGTAAAAAGGAATATAAATATTTTATGAAAATGTATCCAGCAAGTTAAACAGTTTACTGCTGTGTTTTTACTCTGTCAGCAACTGAAGCCAGCTTTCATGAAGGAGGTGGACAGTCACTTCACAGAGTTTGTGAACAGTTTGGTGGCAAAATCAGCACTCCTGGATTCCTCATCTCCAGCTTCCCTTTTCCCAGCTTCCTGCGCCGAGAAGGAACTGCACAAAGCCAAGTAAGTCCCTTTTAAGCTGTTGCTATAACAAGGTTGTGTTTCCTGGAAGCTCTATTTCCGTTTTTGTCTCAAATGTTCTCTTCTTTCTTTGCAGGAATTCGAGGGCCCCTCCAGAACATGGGAAAATCTTTACTGCCAGGAGGTCCCTCTTGGAGTGAGTAACTTCATCAAGTTAATTTTATCAAATTGAGTGAAAATACCCTTGATAGCAAATTAATGAGCCTTTGCTTTGAGGTACTTTCCCTGCCACCACCCACGGTCTTGTGTTCAAATCCATGGGGACTAATCTGTTCAACCTTCTCTCCTTCTAAAATATCTGTACTACATCTTGCAGATATAAACCTTAATTACAGCCCTCTCAGTAGCACTGGGATCATGGCTAATTATCCTTTGTCTGGGGATAAGCTGAGGAAGTGTGTGGGTCTGTGGCACCCCAACTGTACCTTAACTCTGGTCTCTCCCTTAGTGAGCTCTTTGAAGTGAGTCACATCAGGACAATCTACCACATGTTCATCGCTCTTCTCATTGTCTTCATCCTCAGTACACTTCTAGTAGACTTCATTGATGAAGGAAGGTAAGAATGCTTTGGGAAGACAGGGATAAGGGCTGGGAATAGCTCTTCCAGAGTGCCAGATGTACATGAAAGTGCAGAATGGGGCAGAAAGAAGAGGGGATCGTTGTTGGGGTGTTGGAAGTGTGACTTTCAACTTGGCATATTTAGAATGTATGCTGGAATTCCTGTTGGGAATTCCTGAGAGGGTATGACCATTTCAAATCAGATAGCTGGATATTAGGGAACACTGCTAGCTGATGTGTTACATGAGAATTGCGGCCAGCACAGCTCAGCCCAACGTGCTTAGTTCATCGTGAGGCTGGCAAAAGGGAATGGAATACTTGAGTTGAATATCTTCAATGAGACAGTAGCTTTCAGCTGCTTGTGTTGCTTGAAGAAGGACTCTGCTTAGAAAAACTTTAAATACTTCAGCAGTCCTTCCTCTGTTTAAAAATGACAGTTTTGGAACACTGTACTTGTACTTAAATAAAAATAGAACTTTGGTTTTCCTGGGGAAAAATCTCAAGGATGTTGGCACAGCCTCTGCTAAGATAGTGCTTTGCAGGTAGCCAGTTGTGAACAAGATTGTGAAAGACTGCTCTCCTCACACTTACTTGTTGCTTAAATAGTATTTTGGCAAGCTGTATCTCATGTACACAAGTAGGAATACATGTTTATCTTGCTGATTATTGGCTCTTCAGTGTACAAAACCAGAGCTGTATCTTGATTAAAATAAGCGTCTCTTTGGTCTGGGTGTAAGAATAGGCTCATGTGCTACTGAATGTTGTTTAGCTGATCCTAACTTTAGGTATATGGACACTGGGGGAGAATGGGTATTTACCTTAAAATCAACTAGGGCTGGATTCCCTGATTACTTTAAAAATAATTTTTAAAATTGTATCTGTGGTTTTAGCTAGATCTGATAATTTGGATCCAGTTTGCAATTGAGCCTCCACCTGACAAGAAATAACTTTTGCTGGTGTATTCTGTACTGTCACCTTCTCTGACCTCAGTTTAGAATAGAGTTGCTTATTGTAGGAGTAAGCTCTGAAGAGTGTGAGAGGCCGTAAAGTTGAGCAGCCTTTTGTTGATGTCTTTATGTTTTAAGCTTGATTAATGGACTAAAGCACCTGGTGCACAGCAGCTGGTCATATTTGGCCTCACCTTCTAATGACCCTGAGCCGTTTGGGTAGCTTCTAAACTGAATCCATGTGGAATGCCCACAAAGAAGGATTAAACTAGGTTTGAGTGCTGGATGTTAAAATACCCTGTGCCTACAGAGGCAGGGAAGAAGCCTCTTTAGGCTTAAAGCCCTGGGAAGAACTGAGTCTCAGTGCAGCAGTGGTGGTGTCCTGGGAGAGTTCCCCAAAAGCTCTCGCGGACCCTGGTTCGGCAGTGCAGTGTTCAGTCACGTGCTTGTTCTTAGCAGGGATGAGCTTGAGCCAGCTCTGAAAGCACATGCTGATCTTAGGCATGTGCTTAAGCCCTGTGGGATTTGAAGGTAAGCTGTGCCTAAAAGCACTGATGGCATCAGTCCTTCTCTTATTTTCTGGGATACTTGAGGGTGGCCACTTGAAGCTGCCACAGACAGCCCTCTGTTTCTGAGCTGAAATGGCCACGGTCACTTCTGTCCAGACTGTCAAACAATTAATGATCTGGAAGCTTTGTGTTTTGTAGCCCTTAGTGGAGCAGAAGTATTTCTAATCAAACAATGGACTCTGAGAACTGTCTCTTTCCTTCTGCCTTCTAGGCTGGTCCTTGGATTTGATCTCCTGGTCTTTGTTTTTGGAAAGTTCCCCGTTGTCTTCTGTACTTGGCTGTGCATGTTCAGTGCCACAGTAGTTGTTCCGTACAACCTTTTTGTGTGGTGGGCCCAAGGCTATTCCAGTTCCTCCCATCGTGCAATCCACTCTTTCTTCTATGGGATGCTGTTCACACTCTTCCAAATAGCTGGGCTTGGGTTTGGACCAACCTACATTGCTGTCTCCTATGCCCTGCCTCCAGCTTCCCGCTTCATTGTGATACTGGAACAGGTGAGTCCTGCCCTGTATCCTCTGTGTCCTAGGATACGTTGACTTTTATTTTCAATGTGGAAAGGGTCCTTTCTCCTAAAGGAGTCAAATGTTACTTTTATTCATTAAATTAAGTTGGGGCCGTGGATGCAGTATCTCTGAGACTTGAGGACAGTTACATGCAGCAAATCTAATAAGAAAGAGTAGAGAATAAACTTCATTTTGACCTGGAAGCCACTTGTGGGGTTTTACCCTGTATTTAAGATTTTAGTGCGGATTTTTACTTCAAGGCTGAAATTCCATTTATTTCTGGTAGTCCTGTGGATGCTAAATGCTTAAAACCAATTTTAATAACATGTTGTGCCATAGTGCACAAGGAAGCTGTAACATTCCTCTTTAAAAAACAAACCCAAAAAAAGCAAGTACATAGTCAAGGAGTGGTTTCTGTTCGCACTTCTGTTCCCAAGAAGTGTCTTGGCTCTGTAGTCAGAACTTGTTGGAAGTGGAACTGGTTTTTGTGGCAGGGAGCAGGGGAAGAGTGCGAGAGTGGAGGTCTGGTCAGACCATCAGGTTAAAAAAAGGACGGTCAGGGATGAGTGTAGTTTTAAGAATTAACTTGGACTGGCCCTACTTTTGGTTCTTCAGTATTAAAACTAAATTTAAAAAAAACCCTCCTTGACAGCTGTGGACTACTTATGTGGGGCACCACCTTATACCCAGGTACTGATAATTGCTGTACTACACATGTAACTTCAAGGAGTCTAGACTTTGAAACATCCTGGCCTGCTGAAATGGAGAGGGTTTTCCCTTCAATTTTAAGTTAATGTTAGCTGATTAGTGACTTGCTCGTGTTATTCAGAGTCCTTAGGTATGTGGTGGTCCTGCAAGTGTAGATGAGATGTGTTTTGACTCTCCTGAGCCACGATGGCTGCTGCATGTTTCCCCTTGCACAGTTTGAAATTCAGGCCAGTTAAACAGGCTTGTGGGCAGAGGAAGCAGCCCTTTCCTGGTAAATGGGCTAAATTGGAAAGCAACCAAGGTGCTGAAGGTGTTGCTGTAAAATGCTTGATCCAGTCTTCACTGGAAAGCTGGGAAAATGAGAGCACTAAGCTGCTCTTCTCTTGGCCTTACAGGTTCGTCTTGTCATGAAGGGTCATTCCTTCATCCGGGAGAACGTACCCAGAGTCCTGTCCTCGGTGAAGGACAAGTCTGGTGAGTGCCTTGCCCTGCTTCATTTTACATAGCCAGCTCTCGTTTTCCCCCCATTGCTCTGAGCTGCCCTCATGAGCTGGAGAGGTGGGACTTGAATGGAGCTTTGGATGGGGAGGTCAAAGGTTTTGCATCATAATTTCAGCCTGAATCTTTTCATTTGTATTCAGTTGTATTAGACAACAAGCTAGACTGTTGTTCAGGTCTGAGTCCTCTCTGGATCTTAAGTCTTTGTTCTCCAGGATTCCTTATTTCTGCTTGTAGGAGTGAAAGCTGTCTAGATGTAGCCTGCACACCTCCAGCTCAGTGCTCTAGTTGAAGCGACAGCAATCATAGAACAAAAGGTCTTCTAAGCAAGGCATGCTAGAGCTGACTGGACTGAACCCATGTGTCGACACAGGCCTTGCAGCTTTATCTTCCCTAGGAGGAAAGGACATGTGATACCAAGGTGTTAGCAGATAGTTAGTTACCCTCACTAGTAGACTGTGCTTCATGCACTCCGTCTGAAAGGTCGAGTTTGTTTTATTCTCTGCAAATCCCATACCTTTAGTTCCAGGCTGAGGTTTCTGAGGTGAGAAGGTTCTCTTTTGTGAAAGGGTACTGGGGAAACTGAGCTGTCAGTAAAAAGATTGCCGAGTGTTCCTTTGTTTTTTTATTTCCCCCTCTTCCCAGGCACAGTACATATTCCCAGAATTTCTCAGTACCTGTACTTCCTCTTTGCTCCCACCCTCATCTACAGAGACAACTATCCCAGGTAATGTGAGCAACAACACAACATTAAAGTAGTCTGAAAACTGCAGCCAACACTAAGCACCCATGGGTGTGATCAATGTATGAGTTAGAGCTTTCATAAAGATGTAGTTAAGCTGGCAAGGCCAAGACTTGCTCATGGAGTTCTGCTTTTATTCCATTGGGAAACTCACTTGAAGTTAAACAAATTAAGAATTGCTACAGATTATGTAGTGATAGACAGTTCCTGCAGTAGGAACTCGAGTGTTTTATGTGGTGCTAATAAGCAGCCCTGTCCCCGAGCTGGAGGCTGAAGCCTTTAAAAGTGGGAACTCCCAAACTCTGGTGTACAGGGCTGGGTTGCACTGTGGCAGTGTGAAGTCAGAGTCCTTCACACGACTGTCGGCAGATCCCCACCGCCCACGGAACTGCACGGGGCTGCCCTCAGATACCTTTCCATTTATGGAATTGCTGGAGTTTAACGTGAGGGACCAGCAATTTGGGCAGACATCCCTTGGACGTCAGGAGATTAAGAATTCTGGAATTCAAAAGCCTTTTTCTTTTCAGAGAATACGTCAGTAAAATTGTAAATTCCTTCACGTAATGGAAGGGAGAGGTTTGCTGCTTTGAGGTCCTGTTTAGCTGTGATACCCTGTTCTTTTTCCTAGGAATCCCACGATAAGATGGGGCTATGTAGCTACCAAGTTTGCCCAGGTGAGTAGTGCAGCTTTCTGCAGAATACACTCTTGGAGATCACCTCAGATGCGTTGCTCAACAGCTCTCTCTTTGGCATTAAATCACTCTGCTTGGCGTGGGCTTACCAGTAAAGAATACTTTTCAGTGACTAACAAGTAAACTGTGATCTTGCTGCACTAGTGGTTGTGCCAAAGAAAGAAAAAAATTTAAAATCTTTGCTTAAACAAGCCTCCAGATAAAAAAAAAACCTGTGTGTAGAGCAACACCCATGCCCTCTTTCTGCTTGTAATGCACTGGCACAGCTTCCTCTCTGCAGATATTCAGAGCAATTTTGAAATTATGAGGCCTAGAGTCCAAATCCTCAGTGCTTATTTGAGTTTGAGGTTGACTGGTTCTTCACATTTGTGGCCGTGAGCCTCAGTAGCTTCCTGTGGATGTGTTTCTAAGTAATGGATTTGTGTGACTGAAACCTTCACTGTCACAGTGCATTTATGATTTAAAGAGCAAAATAATTTTTTTTAAAAAAAGGCAGTATGAACAGGCCTTTGGCTGCTTGCTGTTGGACAAAGGATGGCAGAGCACACACCTGCCTTACATCAGAGTATTTAAACAGTGACTTGCATTTTGACCTCAACATCCACAACATGGGTTCATGAGCCAGAGAATGCCTGAGGTGCTTTGGCCTGTAAATGTCTTCTTTGGGATAAAAGAAAAATAAGCTTTAATACTAGATTTAACTACAGTATCTTTCAATTATTTCTGCCCTTATCCTGGATGTAGATCAAGGGTACTTTCCCCACTTTAGCAGTGGCATGGATTTTTTGTGTCAAAACTTGTGAGTTGATAGGACTGGGAAAAACTGACAGCTGCTGTAGTAGAAAAGTGAAGTTGATTTTGCTGCTGGCTGTCAGTGTGCTCCAGGGATTGCTGTGGCTCACTTTCTGCCTGGATCCTTAGGGAGGTTTATTGGCAGCAGTGTAAAATAAATTCTTTTGGCTTGTTTTGGCAGCTGCTTTTCTCTCCTAGAGCTGGCAAGTGGTGATGTTTTAATTGTGCGTTTCTGTTATGAAGTCAGGTTTGGGGGTATTTTTGTTCCAGGTACTTGGTTCACTTTTCTACGCCTACTACATCTTTGTGAGACTCTGCATTCCTCAGTTTCGCAACAGTAGTCAGGAAACCTTCAACCTTAGAGGGCTGGTCCTCTGCATCTTCAACTCCATCCTGCCAGGTAAGGCCCAGACCCATGAGTGACTTCTCTCTTTGTGCAAGAGGTGGAAGGGAGAAGTGCTTCATTTGAGATGTGTTCGTGACAGGCAGAGATCAGCAAAGGAGATCTTGTGGGCAGACTTCAGCATTAAGGGGTAAAACTTCAAAATCAGCAATACAAAATAAAAGCTGGGTCTGAATTTAACTGTCCTCAAATCAAGTTGCAGGCTCTGGGGCAGCCTTGCGGTTGCCCTCTGGGGCGGGCAGGGCCTGGCGTGGTGGGAAACTGAAATGCTGTTGTGCCACCTGTACAAAACAGTAAAGCTCATCTGTGTCAGTGCCTATAAGAACAGTTTTGGCTGTGTTAGGTGCTCTGGCTTATGGCTGAGAGAAAACACTACGAGCTGCTCTGGGTGTCCCTTGTTCCCAGGTGTCCTGATCCTGTTCCTGGTGTTCTTCGCATTCCTTCACTGTTGGCTCAACGCGTTTGCCGAGATGCTGCGCTTTGCAGACAGGATGTTCTACAAGGTAAGAAGCAGGAGCTATAGTTCATAAAGCTTCTGAAAGTCATTGTCAGCATGAAAAAAACCAGGAGGAAACTGAAGATTGTTTTACCAAACAAAGCAACCATGAGATTTTGCTTGGTTTATGCTGTTAAGGCTTACGTTTGTTGCTGTGCTGTGGAACAGCTTTGATTTCTGCTTGGCAGTCTGAGTTGATTCAAGGTGAAACACCCTGTGCACAAGCAGAAGCAGCCACCAGTCCTACCTGATAGTTTCATTAGCCCTCTTTTTGTTCTTTTATCACATCAGCCACTGCACTTCAGGATAAAACCAAACCTTAATATACCTAGTGGAATGTTGAAAGTGCAACGGAAAGCTTGGTCAAATTGTTACGTTAGCTTGGTATAATCCTGTTCAATATTTTTCAATTTGATGTCCTAGAAAAGCCCTCGAGAAGGTTTTATGGGTAATTAGATTTATAGTCTTTCAACTGTGCTTTCAGGACTGGTGGAATTCCACATCCTATGCAAACTACTACAGAACCTGGAACGTGGTAGTACATGACTGGCTCTATTACTATGCCTACAGGGACTTCCTTTGGGTGAGTAACAAGCAGATGAATTCTTTTGTTAATTAAACATTTAACTACTGGGCAAAACAGTACATTTGTCAAGATGCAGCATCCCTGTCTGTTTAGAAGCACAAAAATGTTTCATGTCAGCTGTTGTGGGGAGCCACTGTGCTTTTAGAGAGACCCATAGGCTCATTTCCAAGTCCTTAATGTGTGCAAAATGTGGGCCCGAGATGTAGGAATGCAGGAATTGGCTCAGCAGTCAGAACTCATGGTGCACTGTTTCTGCGAGCTGTGGTAGGTATTCAGCGAGTGAGCTCAGCACAAGTACTTATGCAGGGAACCACAAATATACCTTAAGAAAAACCCCTAAACCCCAAGGTGCTCTGTGAGGCACTTAGCATTTCACATGTGCCTCTTGGCTGGAGGAGAGAACCTCCTTAGCTCCAGGAAGAAAATCCAGTGTGTTGCAACAACCAAACAAAAACCACAGCAGAGTAGCTCCTAATACTTGGCATTCTCCTCGCTCCCAGTTTTTTGGAAAGAAGTTCAGAGCAGCAGCCATGCTGTCTGTGTTCACCGTGTCAGCTGCTGTGCACGAGTACGTCCTCAGCGTCTGCTTCGGCTTCTTCTATCCTGTTCTCTTCTGCCTGTTCTCGTGCTTTGGAGGTAAGTTCCAAGGAAGAGAGCGTGGGAGTGGGTTTGTGGCATTTTTAGAGAAGCATGCTTTGTGCTTTTGACAGTGACTCCAGCTGTTCCGTAAGCACTAACACACAGTGGTGTCGTCCAAGGGGTGACAGTCCAAGCTTTGGGAATGGATTTCTGCAGCTCAGTAGGTACACACAGAGGATGTGGAAGCTTGGGGCTTGGATGATCAAGGTGTTGGTGGAGAGGAAGAGAGATCTATGTGATATGCTGCTGTTCCTGTGACACTGCACAGAGTTTAACAGCACTGCTTCCTCATTGCCAAGCTGTGGTGGAATCACTGTCAGTAGCTTGGCAGTCTTCCTCTTTAAAGTCATAGTGGAAGGCAAGCATTACTTTACTACTCAGTGAGGAAGAGCCCATTTAGAGTCAGAGCTCTTGCATTTCTGTTTGGGTTTTGAGTTGGAGGGCTCTAATAAGCTCTAGGCCACTCCTGCCATGTCTTGGTGACCAGTGTAGCACAAACAGCGTTGGTCCCCAGGGGCCCACAGCCGGGCCAGCTTGTTGGCAAACTTACTGGAAGGAAATGTCAGAACCAGCTCAGAGTATTTGCTCTATTGCCGAGCATAATCAAGTTTTCATGGAGTAGCCTTCTTACTCCAGAGATGAAGTGAAAGAAGGGGAAGATCCAGTAAAATCAATTGACCTTTGATTTTTGAATCTTAAGTTTGTTTCTGAATAATGCTTCTCATTTCACCTCTTTCCAGTGGTCTTCAACTTCACCCTTAATGACCGTCGGAAAGGGCCCTTCTGGAATGTGATCATGTGGACTTCCCTCTTCCTGGGCCAAGGTGTCATCATCTGCCTCTACAGCCAGGAGTGGTATGCCCGCCAGTACTGCCCCACGGAAAACGTGAGTGCCTGGCCCTTCCCAGGGATAAGCAGCTGTGGGAGTGGCTGTCCTGCCCTTCTGTGCAGGAAGAGTGGGAGTTAAATGGCGTGAGCCTTTCTGGCAGGGTGCTACATCCCTTCCTTAGGAGTTATTTAGCCTAGAGGCTGCCTAACAGAAGTGCTTTCAGTAGTGCTCCTTCTGTGCTGGTGGTATTTCACTACTTGGAACTGAGGGTGGTGGTAGCACATTTCTGAGGATATGCTAGACCTCATTTAGGCTGGAGCAATGGAACTGCAGCACTTGGCCAGTGGAGTCAGGAGAAACTTTTGTAGGAGGCCCACAAAAACCGCACCTGTTGTGCCTCTCCCAGGCTAGAGTGGGTGGTGGTGAGAAGTGGTTACCTGTGGATAATTTGGGGTTTTGGTGGTGTTTTCTCTAACTCATTTTCTTGGTACCAGATTCCGTCCTAGATAAAACTTCCTGCTGTCCTGGTTGATTTCAGTTTTAACAAAAGGTATCCTTTGGCAGCCTCTATTTTAAGTTCGATTCTGCTCAATTAAGAGCTTGCCATCATAAATTACTTGGCTTCTTGATACAACAGGCTACTAGGCACAGTGTTTACCTGATGTAACAGGACTTGTGGCTGTAGCTACACTTCCAGGCACTGTTCAGTGAGGGCAAGAACAGGGTTGTAGAGTGCAGAAATGTGGCTTGATCTTTCCTATTAGAGAAGTTGGACTTCAGCAGCTCGTAGCACAGTTTGTGCTGTTGGCCTGTGACTAATTTACTGCCTCTCCATGTTTTGCAGCCCACATTCCTGGACTATTTAAAGCCACGCTCGTGGTCGTGTCATATGAAGATGTGAAAATGGGGTGCTCTGGCCATGTCATCACAGAAAAACAGAGGTGTCCTCCAAGTATTTGGACCAATGATCTAATTCACTACAGATGTTTTCTAAGGGAAGTTGTGCCTCCTGATTGTTGGGGAGAAACTCTAATTTTTTTAAACATTGCTGGAGCAAACCAGTTGACCTGGATTGCAACAGACTTCAAAGGCAGCATCTATTACATGCTGTCCCACTTTGAGCCATTTCCATGCCAGTAAAACATTGAGCTGAAGGTGGAGTCTACTGGAATCCTACTCATCCAGGGGTCCCCTCAAGTTGCTGCTTTTCTGGACAAGAGGCAAGCTAGTCAGATTTGCTGGTAGCTCATTGTTGGTATCCATCCATCTTTCTTAGCCATCCCTTTGCAATTATTTTCTCCTTTTTGGTAATGGGATGTCTACAAAACTTCTGTTCTTCGTGGTCCTGCCTGCCACAGAGACGTGGACAAGTGGCAGAGCAACAGGGTATTTGTCTCCTTGCTCTGAAGATGGCCAAAGTTTTCCTGGCTGCTTCAAACTGCATCCTGTGTATGTTGGCTGCCAACAGATACAAAATGGGCAGAGGAAGAGGGGTTGTCACTGTGCTCGTGGCTGCAATGCAGTCAGGTTTAGAAGCAGGGCATGGTGTGTGCAGTCTTTATATGACTTTTTACACCAAAAGTTTGTTTTCTCTGTATTCATTTAGTTCCCAACTGCCTTACACCATTTTTGTTCTCAACTCACTACGGCCTTTAGAGGAGTACTTTTTCTTGCTCTTCCTTTCTCCTGCTCTAGATAATCAATTCTTTTAACATGATTAACTTGTAGAAGAGCTTTTGCTTTCATTTGGCAGGTGCTTTAAGGTATACAGGTTGTTAAGGGTTTCTTTACTAAGAAAAACTTGAAATACTATGACCCAGCTGCAAGAAAATGGGATCAACTTTACAGGTACAGAGCATGATCTTGTTTGACGTGGCCATGTGCAATCCAGTGTGCCAGCACAGCTTGCCCGTGTGTATTGGAGCAGCTTCTAATGCTGCTGGGGAACGAGGATTGGCCCACAGCTGCTTTGTCACCTGCCTCTGCCTGCCCTGGCATCAGAGGGGGCTGCAGGTGGAGATCAGCTTGCTGGGTATTGCCCTTGTGGTGAAGAGGTAGGACATCCTCCCGTGCACACCAGTGAGGGCAGGGGCCCTGTGTGAGTTCCATGTTCTTGTAACAATCAGTCAGTCAGAGTCCCTTCAGTTCCCTTGCTCTTGGGTGCCAGACAGAACAGGGAACTTCCAGAGGGTCTGGGGACGGATCACTCCAGGTCTACTCCAACTGCAGCTCCCATTATTGGAGACAGGGCTACTTGATGGACGTAACTTTGGTGAGAAGGGCCACCCGATAGAGATACCAGAACTTTGGCGACACAGACTTTAGAATTACTCTAATGTTAGCAGAAACTGCCAATAGAGAACAGCATTTCCTTACTACCTACAGCCCTGGGTGCTTCATACCAGCAGTACTGGGACCTATGATGGACTTGTCTCCCAAGCCACTTCAGACTCTCCTTTGGGCTTCTGTTTTCACTAACCTAAGTGAGAAGTAATTTCATGAAAGCTAGGGAATACTTAAACTCTTCAGTCTTTAAACTCTTAAAGTTTTCAGTCTTCTGTCAGAAAGAGTCATGCTCTTGAGAAAGGACACTGTACCAGGTCAGATTTGCCAAATAGTGTTTTTGTGTGAGGTTCTCCTCTGAAAACATCTGCTAAAAATTGTTTGATGAAATAGTTGAAGTAATTTCAGAGGAAAGGGTTCATGTATGTACTCGAATTTGGCAGTATTGGTATATAAAATCCTGAGAATTAAATGGATTACTTTATCCTCATTCAGCTTGAGTAATCTGAAATCTTTTACCATACTTTTTGTGGGAGGAAAGAACAGAAGTTCTGGAACAACTAAGCTTCCTTATTGAAAAAGACGAAAAGACAAAAAAAACACCCTTTGGCCAAACAGCTTTGTCACCTCCTTGGTATAGGATGAAATTCACTCAAATTCCTTTTTGTTTGGTGCTCAAAACACAGAGGTAACTGCACTCAGAGAGGGTGGGATGGATTAGGGACTTGGTTTGCCCAATACCACAGGTTTGATGCCTGTGGCAGGTCTTGATACAGTCTCAGTCTCTTTCAAAAAGAGACCAAAGGATGGCACTTTGTGCCCCGTTTTGGTGTTTCCCTCACACCTGGCACTGCTGTATGTCCAAAAGGAGTATCAGCATTTACCATGTCAGCATCATCACTGTTTGAAGCCTGAGGGCTTGAGCACCTGGCAAGCAAAAGGCAACCAGAAAGGGATGCTCAGCTGTTGGAACTAGTCTTAGTTTTTGACAAGTTGAGGTTTTCAGCCTTGTAGATCAAGGCATCTGGCAACCGTGCTGTCAGGGCATTAACAATTTGGATTACTTTCAATTTTGTGGGTTTTTAAAATTGCTTTTGAATGTGGGCTTACTTTCATTTTTCTCAAGAGTGCTGGAGGGGGAATACTAAGTCTGTTGCACATTGCTTGTTTAATTAAGAGTCAATTATACCATGTTTGAGTTTCTTAGACTGCAGGTGCCAGAGCTAGCAGTGTGGTGTTCTGGTCAATGGTGAGGATGTGAAGGTTCCCAATTTGCCCATTACGAGCTCTTAATATAATGTAACATAATATGTCCTGTTTTCTGTGATTCCTTCCAACACAGGAACTGTGCTTGCTTCCATGGTAACTCCCTCAGCTGTGAGGTGGGAAGCCTCCAGCTTTGGAATGGCAGCCAGTACAGCTGCAGCTCCTTGCTCAGCAATCTCATGACAATCAGTGTTGGTACGGCAAAATGCGTCTTGATTTTGTGCCGAAAACAGTTTGTTCCTGGGAAGACCAAAGCTCTGTGGAGCCCTCGTGCCCAGTCCGTCCTTCCTGCTGGGGTGTGTGGCTGCCAGCCTGGGGGGTGAAGCAGTCCTGTGTCTGTGAGCTCTGTGCTCTCCCGTGACAGCCTCCGCGCACAGCGTGTGCCGTGGTGGGAGCGGGGGGCAATCCTGATGGGTTTGTCCAATCTGATGTGGCACGGATTGCACCCGGCCTGCCGCTGGAGGCAGACTGAGCTGTTGGAGCTCCCGCTTCCGAACGCAGCTGTGCCGCTGCGATTCCAGGGGTTCGGGTGCTCCGCAGCTCAGAACCGGCACCCAACACCTCTGAGCCCCCCTCGCGCTGCCCTGGCCGTGCTGCCCCTCCCTGGCTGGGGCAGGGCACACCCAGCACCCCCTGGCGCTGGCACCAGCCGTCCCACCGTGCAACCTGTACGTGTTCTGTCATGCACAAGAGCTGTTTATAATCTACTGTATTACAGCAGTTAAAATATATTTTGCTATTAGGGGAGGAAAACAAACTGCCTTGGCCTGATTTTTCTCTGAGGCTCCTGGTCTGGGGGGAGTTACAAGAGGGCACAGAGGATGGGACTGGGAGCAGAGTAAGAACCAGGGGTTCCTCTCCTGGGAAAGGTGGCTGCTATGGGGAGATGTTGGGCAGAGCCCTGTGGAGGAAGGGAAGCCTGAAGCTGCCTGTGCCCACAGCGGCCTCCTGGGCAGGGCTGCAAGCGTCTTCTCACTTCCCAAGGACAGGGAGGGGAGAGCACTGGAGACATTCATGCCGTGGCAGACCCAGGCTTGGAGGCACCAGGCAGGATCACGGGATGGCTGAGGAGAGACCTTGGCTGGGTGTGTGTTGCGGTTTGTAGTTTCTTGCGATGGTGAGGCAAGCTGCAGAACTTCCCTGGGAGCGCAGGGGGCTTCCCTGGGGAGGGAAGCTGTGTCACTTCCCGAGGCCCCTTTCGGACTGCCCCTCCTGGCCCCGGCCAGCTCTCAGCTCCGCAACACCGCGGCCATAAAGGAGGCGAGAAGGGCTCCCCGCATGGAGGCTCAGAGGATCTTTATTCTCCTGGCCCCAGAGGCACAGAGTGCCACACGGTAACGGGCTGATACCCCAAAGCAGAGAGCCCGTGTGGCTCGCAGCCTAGACCTTTTACAGGGGGATCGGGGGTGGGGGAGACAGCACATGGGCTAATGGGCACAGGGGCAGTACATGGCCGGGGTTAGGGCACAGAACAAATGGGGAGAACCCGAGGGAGCGGCTAGGAACAGGGGCGGGGGAAGGAGGACAACGTGGAGAGGGCAGGACCTTGATATATAAGAGAAAAAGGGGCAGGGAAATCGATGGGCCAGTCAGGGAAACAGAACCGGGGTACCTGGCCTTTTAGGGGATTCTCTTGTTCTCCGATTGGCATCCCACAGGTGTGTGGGGAAAAACTTTTACACAAGCCCTTCTTCAGGTCCTGGAAAGCAGCGTGAAATGTCCGAGGTACAGACCAGGTGGGAAGGGAAGTTGGGGTTTCCTAAGCTTTGTATTGGCCACAGCATCCCTGAGAGGGCAGAGGACATCCTTGAGGTGTGAGACACGAGCACAGGGAAAAAGTCCATAGCTCCTGGAACAGACCAGAGTTTGTCACCTCTCCAGATTTAATGCACTTCATATTGGAGCAGGTCCCAAACATGTATCATGTTGGTGACTTCTGCCTTTATTTTGGGCCTGAAAGGGGGTTTGTGAGCCAAGAACTTAATGTGACATTTTTCCAGCTGTGTACCAGATGCTCCCAAGTCCTGTCTGTGTCCTTAAGCTGTAACAGCTACAGAACAAGGCCATTAATCTTCCCATTTTTTCTGGTGGGAATATCAAGTACTGCCAAAGAGGTATGAGATGGAAAACAAAACTTGTCAAAAGTTTTTAGCAATTTTTTGTATTTTCTTTCCAAGCAACCATTTGTGCAGCAAGACAAGAAACTACCTGTCAGGGTTACTCCCAGGCTGTACCTACACCCACAAACATGTATCTGAAGGCAAAGAAATGTAATCAACCTAATTAAAACCCACAATACAAGGACAGAGCTGACTAGGAGGTCAGAAAGTCTTCATACCAGAAGCGTTTCTAAAAAATTACGCATTTGGCAAGGTTGGTAGAGGAGGAAGGCTTCAGAAGAGAATTCATGGGGATTATGAGAATAATGGAAATATTTTTTTTTCTTTAGGAAGATGGACTTGCAAGAAGAAAGAGTAGTAAGATTAATAATTGGTGACAAATACCATTAAATCTCTGGCCCAGTCAGATCTACGAAAGAAGCAGTTGTGCTTCATGCAGTTTGTAGGTGGAAACCAAGTGCCCCTTTGGAGGGTGCAGCAAAGCACTGGGGGCTCCTGAACAGCTGCACAGAGCGTCAGCTGTAAGGGGGTTTCCACAATAAATAATAGCAAAAGCCCCCCCTCAACCCTGTGAAGTACAAATGTGGGTTTAATTCTGCTACTGGACCATTCCTTACTGCAAATTTTCTTGGCTAAGCATTAAAAAGCCCCACTCACCATGCCTACAACTGGCGTGCCTGTTCCTGGACCAAAGGCCAGTGGAAGGAAGCTGAGAGGAGCCTCGTGGAAAGGTTCAGGTGGTGAGGACTCATCAGGTGGCTCTGGACTGGAGGCAGCAGCGTTCTACATCTGACTCTCCATCCTTCCAGCTTCCCTTTAATCACAGGATCCTTCCCTGCATTACATTTTGCCTGTATTTGTGCAGTTGCTGGTGTTTTAGGGCACTCCCAACTCTGCAGGAAGCTGACTGCTAACAATTCCCCAGAAAGAAAATGGCTTTACAGAGACACACGGACTGAAGTTGATTTAGAGCTTCCCTTGGTGTCTGGGCACCTGGAGCTTTATCTCTTACAGGTAGCAGGTAACTTGTCCTAGGCTTCACCAAAGATCCAACAACCACTAAACACAGGATTAGCTGCCTGTGGTTTAGATCCTGCTTTGGGGTAAGGGACCAGGAATTTTGTCACAGATTTTCTCAGCCCCATATTTTATCATCAGCTTTGCTTTCTCTTTCACCAGCAGAGTAAATGCTGCTGAAGTGGTTCTGATGTGCTGTTCTCCAGAGATCCCCAAGCTGAGGGATACCTCCAGGGTGCTTGACCACATCAGGCCTTTTTCTTTGTCCCTGGAGAGTAGTTTTGTTCCAAAGGAGGTTTCCAAAGCCTGACCTGTGCCAGTGCTTCTCTCCACAGCCCAGGGTACCTACAGTCCCCACAAACCACCAGAGCCCCATGGGGCTTTGGGGGAGTATTTCCATCTCCTGTCTTCTTCTGTGGAGAATAGTTTTCTCTAGGGCATATGTTTGTTCCCTGGGCAAAGGTTTGCTGACCTCCTAAGATAAATTTATCCTATATTGCATCACTTTGCTGACCACACCACTTGACACAGATCTGAAGTGCCACCTTCCAGTCCCTGCAAACGTGCTCAGAAACGCCCTGGTGCTGGTGTCAATCCCTTGCCAAGGCTGCTTTGTCCACACTGGTTTCTTTAGCCCCAAGAAATAACAACACAGAGCTTGCTTAGGTGGTCACATTGACCTCTCCCACTCCCTGACACGTTTTTTGCTCAACAGTGACAGCCACGTGTGCCTTGTCTGCAGAGCTGCCTGCAAATGCCAGATCGGCTTTGGCATTATCCTAATTGCTGGAGCAAATTCAGACACCTGACAGACCACCCTGTCAGTCTGACGGGCGCTGGAAGGTAGGCAAAGAAGGGATAAGGAGCCCGGGGCAGTGGAAAGACAGAGCCAGGAGCACAGCAAGGTCTCCCCCTTGGTCTCTGCTGGTAGGGGTGTGCTGCCTCATCTGACTGAGTGAACGGACCAGCTGTCCTGTCGGAGTGTGCGCTGAGAGATTGGAGGGGAAGATGTTTGGGGAGTACTTCTGAGAACCATCCTTCCAAAGGATGCCAGGCTGGCAGGGATGCTCTGTGATCCACGATTAAGCAAAGAAGCTCTCCTGGCTTTAACAGACTTAGCAGGGAACAGCTTTACACTTTTGCATGCAGGCAATGCTTAACAGCGCTAGGAAGCAAGGAGTGTTTTGGTTTGTAGGCAACAGGGCGTTGGCAGCAGGCTGAAAAATGGTCTTTGGCCAACCACAGGCAATGCAAGCTTAATCTGCCTAAAAATCAGGATCTCATCCATCTTTTCTGACCCAAGGGAGGGAGCCTTGACTGTAAGGCTCGGGCTGAGCAGGACAGACTGGTGCGTGGTTTAGGCTGCAGTAAGGGAGTGGTGGGCTGCTGTGGGGTGGGTTGGAGAACAAGATCTTCCCCTCCATTTCAGGGTGTCTCTTATCTGTGTCACACTGCGACTTGTCAAGAATCTAAGGAAGCACTGACTGGCAGAAGCTCTTTTTCTGAGCATTATCAGGACCATGGTAGAGTCACCCATGAGTGCTGTCACTCAGCTCTTTCTCTGGGTATATCACTAGCTGGGAGAAGGGACATCCTTGTACGTGCGTCCCAGTGTTACCCTGATCCCAAAACTCATCAGCTTCCCTGGCACAGTTCAGGGTTGGCTGCTTCCATCTGCTTTCAGATGCAGATTGTTTCTGTTGGGTTCTGAATCATGCAGTGGGGAAGGGTGTGCAATGCCACTATCTGAGCTTCCCTCTCCCAGCTGCCAAACCTGTGTCCTCTGAGGGAGGGAACCAGGACTATGTGCACACCTTTCATGTTTTCACAAGGGCATGTAGTGACAGGACAAGGGGCAATGGCTTCAAACTGAAAGAGAGTAGGTTCAGGTTAGATATTAGAAGGAAATTCTTCCCTCTGAGGGTGGTGAGGCACTGGCACAGGTTGCCCAGAGAAGCTGTGTTTGCCCCATCCTTGGAAGAGTCCTTGACTACTAACAGAGGTTTTCCTCAGCTCTCATCCCTTCTTTCCCTCTGCTTTAGCTACTCTCTGATGATGGAAACCTACAAGACATCAAGATGCTGAGAAATGCAAGATTTTGGGGGGTTGAACATATTATGGAGCAGTGTTTGCTCAGCAAATGACCCTGTGCTAGCTGAGCCCCAGGGAGCATCTAAGTCCATCACAAGTGTAGACAAAACCACTTCAGCTCAAACCTTTTGTGCTGAAGCTCAAGAGTCCACACATGAGAATTTATGGTTGATAAATGGCATAGTTCAGCCAGTACATTAAACTCAGCACTATCTGATCAACAGCTCTGGTGACTGACAAATTACATTAACCTGTAGAAAGTCTCAGAATTGTCACCAGTAGATTTTCAATTTATTGTGCGACCTACTCACTGTGGCATCTTTATGCTCGTGGATTCCTCACACTTCTCTTACCTGATTTCCATCACTTTTCTGGCACAGCCAAAGGGTGGTCCAGCTTCTGGGGGCACAGCAGGCTTGTGCTCTTCTTTCAGATGCTAAAAGCTGACCTAGAGCAGTAGGGAGGCATCGTCTCCATGGCAGCCTGCCCTGGAAGAAATAAACCAAAAGGCGTGTAAACTCTACTGGGATTCCAACATAAGGAAAAGTGGGGGGGTGGTAAGGAATAACCCATTTTGCAATTCTGTCTTTGCTTGGGGATGTGAGAAAAGTAGCAGGCAATAAAGGACCAGTTGACACAACGTGGACTGGCCTTTTCCAAAGCTAAAGTACGGCCCCCTGATACGTGCTGGGAATCCAGAGCATTCAAGGATGAACTCGAAGAAACTTGATCTGCAGCCACAGGTGAAAAGAATTTCTGTAATTTTAAATGTAATACAGTGCAAAGAACACGCAGTGCAGATATGACACAGGGAAGTCATATGTTCAGTGGGAGAGTGGGTGGTTTGTGATTATATGGATGATTTATGGAAAAGAAAATAAAAGGGAAGGATGGATATTTCAAATGTAAAGTAAAACATCACTTTGAAGATCATTAACCAGACAGCACACTCTGAGGGTAATACTTCTTTTACCTTATCAGTAATGCAAAGTTATCTTCATCTAGATACTGAATTATCCTGATAATAAAGCATGTAAATAAATGTTTTCTTTGGTGATATAAATTTATCATCTCCTGTGTGAGATAACAAACAATTGTTGAGTGAATTGCAAATAACCTTCTCAACCTTTGCCTCTGCAAGACCTTGACTCGTTCCTGATTTCAAAAGTGTTTCATCTCTGCTGTTTTTTAAATCATCTTATTTCCTTTATTCAGACTAAAACCAAACGGCGTGTATGGTACTCAGGTTTGCTGAGCTGCTTCTCATACTGTCATCTTATTCTTTCACTCAGGGTTATCCTGTCCTTTTCCCTCTGTTATCTTATGCCACATGCCATATTTCAGCCTACAAAAGGAGCTGAGAAGCTAAAGGAAAGAAATAAGTAATTGCCCTAAGAAAGGGAGAGCAAGATGAAGGAATGGGGCCAGAACTGGCCGGCCACCAGCACAGCAAAAGGTTAACAGCAGCTTGTCAGAAGCCTCCATGGTTAGCCATGGTCTGAGCACAGGCACAGCTCATGGCACAGCACATGGATATCTGATCCAAACCTGCTTCAGCCAGCAGAGTCCACACAAAGAAATCTTAGCTCATTTTCACAAAGACTTTGGGAACCGGGCCACGGGAAAGGTATTCTCTTGATCCATACATGGCTCAGATTCATTTTTGCATTGTAGTGCAATGAATGGCCTTTCAGCAGAAAACACAAGGTATCCCTTCTCTTTACACTGGCTCTTTGGTAAGAAACAGTGAAAATGAGAGAGATTATAAAGAATAGGTAAGAGACAATACTGAGAACATGGTAATTTTGTCCTGTAAGGCAAGGGCACTCAGTTACCTGAAGCATTTATTATCTTCTATGACCTAATTACCTGGTCTCAAGCAGCATGTGACAGGAATACAAAGGTTTGGATGACAAAGATGAGAGAGGGAGAGAGAACAATGACAGATGAGATTGTTTTAGAAAGGACATGTAAGAAAGTACTTACAGGAAATTTATAAGGTTTGGCTTGAGGTCTTAGCTTTTCTTCAGTCTTCCTTGATCACTTCTTAAAGCCTTCACAGAGTTCCCTCACCGTGAGAATAAGGTGTGTTTTCACTCTGAAATTTGCACTTGGGACTAGAGTGACCTCTCCAGTGAGCTCCATTTAGGTCTCTCTTTCATTGGGTTTTAGTTACGTTTTAAGATCAATGCAGTGACACAGTCAGCCTTCCCAAAGCAAGCTGCTATTTAGTAAGGATAACAAAATACTTGTGAGGGCTAATCTGGCCAAACACCATGGAAGTGTTCCCAAGTGACTGCCCTCCTTCATCCCATGCCCTCCTGGGACCTATTTTTTCTTTCCCCTTAAGCTGATGCTGCACAGCAGGAAAACTTAAACAATTTTCATTCCTACTGCTTCTCTTTGGCCTCCTGATCATTCAAAACTAATGCCTGGTCGTGGAGCTCCCACTGTGCATTCTAAAAAGTTCCATCCTACAGAGGGTAAATGACTCCATTTCTTACCAGTCTCACATCCCAACTCTGCCTCACTGTGCTTCTCCCAAACCAGAGAAGTTAACCAGCCCTACTCCACAGCTGTGCAGTGGGGAAACCAAGCCATGCATCAAAATCATTGAAATACTAAAAAACTGCCGCTGCCACCATGTGCTTAACATGCCAACTGTGTCATGGAGACAAGACCTCCCCAGGATTTTAACTAAGGTTAAACATTGACTATCCAGAGCAAGCATTGTTACATCTCAAGCATCTTCCCCAAGAAACAGGGAATGTCCATCAGCATGTGCCAGGTAAGTGAATGAACTGCCTTGTCCAGGCGTTTTGCACATCTGTTCACACTGTATCACCTGCATCTTTGAAGAATGGGATTGTAACTGCAAAGCTGTTTTGAAAAGAATTATATTAAGCCTTTATGCAATGAGGGAGCCAAATCTGCCAAGACAAGAAGTCGGGGCTTTACATCAAGCCTATTTTCTTTCAGCTTGCTTTGTATTCAGTGTTTATTAAACAGCTCATTCTTAATCCTAAGTGTAGCCAGTTCCCACATAGGCTGTTCATCCCTCTTGGCATCCCTCACAGAATCCAGCTTTATTTTTGTTGGCTGAAGGAATTGTAATTAAAGGTTGTATTTTCTTCCCCCACAGGCACAGCTAGGTTTTTGACAGCACTAGGGAGAAGCATTGAAGGTGTGAAAGCTGCAGTGAGGTCCTGGCATGCACGAAGCCAAGCTCCCAGCATTTTATCACAAGATTCCTGCCTACCTGGCCCAGGTGGGTGCAGTGAGGAGCTGCACAGGCTCCACCACATTGCATAAAGCTGAGAGTGATGATAAACCACACTTCTGTAATGACAGAGGTGTTAATTGGATCTGGGCTGGCCTTGTATAGAAAACTACACTTGAAAAATGTCCTTCTGTGGGGCACCTGGTGCAGGCAAGTGGCAGTGGGATAAACGTGATCAGCTGAAGTGTTAAAGTGATTGGTGACTGCCTTTCATTTGCTTTGGTTTGGCAACACCTGTGGATACAGTTGGAGATTTCAATATCCTTCCTGGAACATCCGCCGTCTCCCTCAGAACTGCCACCTGCTTTGGAAATCTTGACATTTGAATAAAAAAATGGAAAATGAGTGATTCATATAGAGTCAGATATGTGGGGGCATATTCCTCTCCATGGTGCTCCACTGTCTTCAGTAAATACCATCAAGAAATAAATCATTTGCAGAACACATAGATAATGTGTATGGGCAAGATTCCTTGTGAATGCCAGGTTTGCCCACAACTAGAGCATTAACAAGAAAGCCTGTGTCAGGTTTCCAGTGTGTGGTGTACTTAAATATATTGGGGGGTTTTGAGCTGGGAAGCAGAAGATATCTTTGAGACAGGACATCCTTAGGGTGTGGTGCTCTAGAGGTCACTTTGCTTCTGGATTTGGGGCTTTCTTCGGTGGTACCTAAGGATTCTTTTCAGATGATCCAGCAACGCGTTCCATCCTTGAATAATGATCTAGGGACAAGAGCATTCTTTCTAGTATCCAGTCTTTCCTTTCGTCTCCCTCTGGCCTGAGCACAGTTGTGAAGAATACTTGTTTCTCTTTCGACACTTTCTTTCCTGCTTGAGTTGTGCTTTTTGTCTGCCAGCCAAAGGAGCAGAGGAGAACTCGTCTAAAAATAGCTGCAAGGTCTCCAGTACAGTGCATGAGCACAAATTTATTGTTTCACCCTTAGTAAGCATTTCCTCTGGAATAACACTGATGTTTCCTGTTCAGAGAGCAGCTGTGCCTGCTGGCTCCCTGTGGTTTTACTTCCTTCTCCTAGGGCTGTAGATTCCTAGGGAGTCTTTCTCCTAGGGTTGCAGTGTGGTGTGTGATTATTGGTTTGTTGCTGAATTCTGGACATGAGGACACACCACACGGCTGATAAGCCGCATATGATCCTAAACAAGAACTGGGAGAAGGATAGATCCACAGTAGGAAAAGATATGTTTGTAATGAATATAGAAGAAAAAAAAAAGTAAAAATAAACGTTTCTGTCATTAGATCAGTTTGCAAATTGGATGAGGTAGGACATTGACTTATGTGAAATACACTGACTTCAGATTACTTGGCAAGACCAGTCATTTCATCAGTGGTTTAGGCTTGCTCTGGTGCTTTGTGCAGGTGACTGAACTGCCCAGAAAACTGGTCCTGTGGTGGGTGGATTTGCTGTGCTGTGACAGCAGACTGCTTGTCCTGTGAGCGTCTCCGTTTTACCCCCCTGGGAGATCAGTTCCCCATGGTGCATGACGGCTTTTGCTTCACCCATTGAGGTGGACTTTTGCTGCAATCCTGGTGGTTGCCTTGCCCAGGGGATCGGGTCGAGCTTCTGATTTAATTCCTTATGTGGAAGGACGTTTGAGACTGCCTGTGACAATGAGGTGCATTGTATAGATGGCTGGCCTGGCATTAGCCAGCTTTTGTGAAAAAGCAGGTTACATTCAGATGACAAGGAAATGGATTTAGATTTATTGTCTTGGACAATTTGTTTCCATTGATTCTGAACTCAATCCCAAGGCAGAGTGATGTTGTCCATGACTCCAGTGTACAGCCAGTGCTGCAGCTCTCGTGCTGCCGCTCTTTCTTTTGCTGCTGATGTAATGTTAAGTAACTAGCGTGTTCATTAGTGTTTAGAAATATCTATACTCAGGACTCCTGAGGTGGCTGGAGTTTAAGTCTAAATACATGCAAGAGAAAGCCAGAGACCAGCTGGCTTTGCCTAGGTTATTTGGATGGACAAAAGGAGCACATCAGTAACCTGATCCTGAGGATGCCTTACAGGAATTGCAACTAAAGCTTAAGTTTAAGGACACTATAATTTCTCCAGCTCAAGAAGAGCTTGAAGATGAAGATGCCAACACCAATGGGAAATCTGTAACAGAGAAAGAAAGATTAGAAGTGAAAGAGGAAGTTGCTATTATGCAGGTGACTGTGGTAGCTGCAATGTGATACTTTCCAGCAGGACCTTTTTATTTGTTACTCATAGTGTGTGACGTGACATGTGGCCCTACAGCTGCCCTGAATGCCACTAGGCCAGTGCTACCTCCTGCTTCTTTTCTTTTCTCCTTTTCTCCTATTTCCTTTTCTCTCTCAGCAGCAGCCAGGTGCTGGTATTAATTATCTGATCAAGGACCGCAAAGCCTTTGCAGACATGATCAGATATCTAGGGCGTGACTCCAAAATCCACCTGAAGTCTCTGAAATCAGATGTCATTTTGGTTACAGGGGTAGGAGTCTCCACCACACCAATGGTTTTAGCCTGTTGGCAGAGGCTTGGTGCTGGGTTTTATCTGTCTATTCAGCCTCTGTTATGAGACCCCGTTTAACACTCGTGGCAGACCTGCTGGGGCACTGCAAGGTGCTGGTGTTCTCCCTGATTCCTCTCTTCTTGCAACTTTCAATACTCTTAGCACAGTTACCACAGCTGCAAGTTGTCCTTCTGACCCACAGGTCACTGCCGTGGCCCCAGGTCTTTCGTGGGACCAGGAATGGGTGATGCGTGCAGTCCGAATCAGGACTATCTGCAGAGGCTGGGAGGGTGAAAATGGTTTGGTGCTGAGCACATGGGAGGAGCTGGAGAGGATTTAGAGGTTCAGAGGGATCCCACAACACAGGGAAGCAGAAGCTTAAGTTGTTGCAGCCTCCTAGGATCTTGTTTTGTCCATTAGCATTCAGGACGGTGCTCTTTGGTAAAGTTATTCTCCAGAAGTCATAGGGCCTGCCTTTTGCAGTCATCCCCTGGCCAGACAGTCATCCAGAGTGAAGCCAAGACGTACAGGAACTGGGGATGTTCAGCAAACTGCCACTGGACAGTGCCACTCCTTAAGCACGCTGCATTCCTGAGCATGCCTTGCCCTTCATGCTTTAGAGGTGTGCAGGTAATTCTGACTGACAGTGGAATATGCAGGAGCATTTCTCTACTTTGAATTGTTTTACAAAGATAAATCCCTGGAAATCACAATTACGTTCCAAAGCTTGGAGCAGGAGCCTCTCAACAGTTACTTTTACTGAAAAATCATGGTTGAAAGCTGACTTATGCCTGTTGGACCCTGTGAGGAGCTGCTTCTTTCTGTTCTCTGAACATTTTGGTGTGCGTTTTGGGGTTTTTTTGCTCCTGGTCGAGCTACAGCCATGTCCAGCCTCTGTAACACAGTGATTGCACCAGCAGTCCAAGACTATGAGCCAGTGAGAGTTTCATATCTGCACCAGAAAAGGATTTTAGTCTGTTTTTAATGCCAAGATGCGTTCAGTGCCTGAACTAGCCTCTGGTTTTACACGTTCTGCTGACACAGAGCTCTTGCCTGGGTTGGTACTGTGACCTGAGACACCAGCATCAAACCAGGCACACGCTGCTGATGAAATGTGGCACCATTGGTTTCATGCTCACTTAAAGGTTTTCCCCTTTCCAACCAGAGGGGGGTGACTGCCAACAAGTCCTCCACTCCCTTTTCTCAGGAAGAGTTTGAAGTCCTGGCAGCACTGGAATGTCTGCAAGTGCAGCTGCTCTGAGTACTGGTCCTGTGCTGGAGGCCTGAGCAGGGCAGGGTTTCATTTCAGGCAGGTGCTGGTTCTGCCCTCTCATAAGGTTCTGCTTCATCCAGTATCTGATGGCTTAATTTTGTGTTTCCTTTCACTCTGAATGTCTTGGGACACTTGAGAGGTACTCATGATGGTTTTCTGCAAGACTTCTAATTCTTCAGGTCCTGTTTGCACTTGCAGGGTGTTTTGTGAATGCAGCTGAGCTTTTCCATGGCCTGCCAGTCCCCTGAAGCTTGGCAGGTGCAGCCATGCAATATTATGCCTCAGTGCGGGGAACACAGTGAGGGGACACCCAAGTGTCTCTGTGCAGAATTACATCAAGGTTTGTGTTTGGTAGTGACTTCTTCCATGCCTAGGCAGGCTCGGGCACTCTGAATTACATTCCCTCATACTTGTTTTGTCTTGCGTTATCCAGGGAAACCCCACCTCATTACCTCTGGTAATAGAAATGACTCTGCTCCATTTTTATCCTCTCACAGTGAAGATCAGCATCTCACCCTTTGCTTGCAAACAGTGAATTCTAAAATTTATTAAATTTGCAAGGCTTACATAGATGTGCCATGAAATCCTTTATAGATCTTTTAACAATGCCCTTATCGGAAACCATAAGCATGTTTTACAGAGTCAGCCAATCCCACCGGACTCTTCAGCTCTCTATATCCTTCTCTTGGGTCTCCTGCCAGCAGCTCCTTAGATTTCAGGTTTTTGCATTAACTTTGCTTCTGTGTTTCAAAGAAACAGAGATCCGTGCTCGGAATGCAGAGGAAAGATTTGAAGGTCTTGAAGAAAAGCAGGAAGGAGCTTTGCAGGGAATCATGAGCTGGAGTGTGAGCCGGGGAAAGACAAGAAAGTCATCCAAGAAGCAACAGACAAGGAAAGGCAAAGTCAGGATAATCAATATTCTGAACCTTTTTCCAGATTTGGAGACTGAAGCAATCTTTGAGGACACCTCACTCATCTGTTTAATGCAGAACTCTCCCCTACTGGACACATCCTGGGGTTTTGTCTCGACTCTGTCAGTGGTCAAGCAAGGAGGCTTTTAATGTGATTCTAGATCAGGGCAGAAAAAACTGCTGAACACGGTCTGGTTTTGAGAGAAACTAATTTTGATTTTGACATATAACATAGGGTCTGTATCTAGGAGATCACTGGAATTGGCATCATGCTCCTTGTGAGCGAGTATTCCCTGTTACAGTCAAGATCTGCTTAGGATCACTGATTTTGGATTAGAAAAGAAATGTCCCAGATGCCACAGACCTTTTGTGTTTATAACACAGGACACTCTTGCTTTCTCCAGGAGGTATTTGGACACTGCTTACCTACTGTTCTTGCCCATATGGTGTGGCAGTGAGTTCCTTAGGTCACAAGCTTATTCTGCATGAAAGCATTTCCTTGTGCCCCTTCCCAACTAGATCCACAAGATTTAAACGTGGAGAAGGAGAGAGAATGGGAATTAAAAAGTCTTCCCTTAGTCCTTCAGTGTATCTTGTCCCTTTGACTTCAAAATGGGAGGAGGGGCTAACTTGTTTGTTAAGGATGTGATATCTTGGGCACATTTTAACTCTGTGCCATTTTGAATGGCTTTGGCTTTGGCTTTGGCTTGCTTGTTTTCAGAAAAATTTTCCAAGAAGGTATCTCAGAATTCATGGCCTGCTCAAGTCCCAAAGCGTCTGCCTCTGGCCAGCGCAAGGGATCCAGAAAAAGCAAACACTGAATAATGGCAATGGCTGAGTAGTGTCTCAGTGCCCATTCCCAGCAGTGTTTCACCCTGATCCGCTGCTGTTACTCCTTACCTGCTACCTCGACATCTCTGTGCCATTTCAACATTTATGCTGTTCTTCTTCCTGCCTCTACCACTTCCATGTGTGTCTGGCTTGTCCTCTGCCTCCTCCCACAGTTCTAATCTCTTTGCAGTTTGTCATCCTTATAGAACTATTGCTACCCCAAATTTCTACACAACATATCTCTCTTGCCTGTGCCCCTCCTGTTTGCACTCATCAATCTCTTCCTGCTGCTTTATTTCCTTCTGCCTCATTCCTGTTGGATCATGCAAGTTGTTTGCACCTCTTCCCTTGCATATCAAGAGATTTTTACCTCAGTGCCAGCATGGCCTGGTTATGTATCTGATAATGGGTACTCTCTTCATCCTCTGAGCTTCAGATGATCCAGCTACCAGCTGTCTGACTGATTAGGAGGAAAATGCACCAAAATGAGGATGAGCCTGCAATTTGACCCATTCTCAGCTTGGAAGAGCAGGCAGTGAAACTGTCAGGAATTACATCGGCTCAGACAACACCTGCCCACTCCCTCAGGGTAAATTCTCTCTCGGAAACTTCTTCTATCACTAATCCTTAAGCACATTTTTAAACTATGTTTTCCTTCTGCAAGGCTTTTGAGCATAATATCTCCTGATGGTAAAATGACAAGTTTCTGCTGGCTCTGTATATGTAAAAGAGAGAAGATCCTGCTGGAACAAAGCATGCTTTTTGGAGCTGAGGATGCTCTTAGCTATAATTTGCCTTTCTGTAAGAAAGTTACATGTTTGAAAAACCTGTTCCTGGCTTGTGCAGATACAAGTGGAAACAGGGTAGTGGGTGTGCCCTGACGCAGTGCTGCATGTCTCCTGACAGTCAGTTCTTGGGCTAAGTGTTGCTCCTTTGAGACATTATCTGTAAAGCTGTTGGTCCTTCGTGTGCCAAGTATCTTGGTGGGGATGGATCATTTTACATGGAGTTAGAAATCCAGCCAGAGAAGTGTTCAGAGAAAGGATCAGCTGCAGCTCACTCTGTAGCATTATGTCCTTTTGTCCTTATGCCCTTGAGGTTGGGAAAGAAGGGCCTATTCCAGCAGCATAAGAAATAACCAGAACCAGCTTTAGAGGAGTAACTGCACGGCTCATGTTCCCCAGTGGAAGATGACAGAGCTGTTCAACTTCCCAGAGCTAATTTTCCACGAGCAGATCACTACTAAGATCTATCGCAGGCTCACCAGCAGGAGCCACAGTGATCCTGCTGCCCCCTCCCCCGGGAGGGCTACAGTGGCAAATGATGTAGATGCGAGGTTACACCTGGAGCTCAGGTGCTTGTGTGGTCACCAACAAGTGTGGAGGTGGGTTTTTACCACTTCCCAGCCACTTGTAAGGGGGCTGGTTGGCCAGGCGTCCTTGCTGTAAAGATGCTGGCAAATACTTGTAGACTGAGTATCATGGGAGCAGTTAGTGTTACCAGCAGGCAAAGAGCTGTGAATAAGGGACAATTCAAGAGTGAGAGACTGGCTGGGTAACCCCTGCTAGGCATGGGCATCATGACCAACAATGTGGGGGCAATTGAGAGAAGGGCCACAAAGTGCCCTCCATCTTGACCTCTGTGGGACACCAACAGCAGAACAGTGGTGCTGGGAATGGCTGCGCAGGGAGATCTGCTTTGAAGCAAGGGGGGATGCTGTAGGTCAAGTAAAAGGGCAGGAGCAGAGCTGATGCCCACACAAAGGGCACCAGGATCAGAGAATCTGAGTGCAGGGACATTTCCTTTGACAGCACTCTAGATCTTTGCCAGGGGAAAGGACTGCAATACTTGTAGGTTTCTGGCCATTTCCAACAGCTGTCGGCAGGAAAGATACATAGGAGTTTGTGGCTTCTAGGATTTTTGAGACCTCTCTCTGTTTGTTCTCTGTGTGTGAAAATTACCGAGACAGCTGCAGGCGGGCAAAAGTGTTACTGTTCCCGAGGCTCTCAGCCAGTGGTGCCGGACCCCCTTTTTAAGCTCAGTAGGCGCTGGTTAAACGAGTCACCTCAATGTTTTTAAGTGCCCCCGAGCTCAGACGTTGTCCTGCCTCACCACCCTGTGGAAGAGAGCAGCAGCGCAGCCTTTCCTCGGCACAGCACATGTGCCCGGCACGGAAGCACCAAGCCTCAAAGGCTGCCCTCTCCTCCTGTTCCTTTTCCTCCCACTTCAGAACTAGGGCTAAACGCCTTGGTTGTGTGGATGTATGTGGGTGGTTACTGAAATCCCATACCCATGACAGCCCAGGATGCAGCTCTTTCCCTCCCTGCAGCACCCACCATCCTGCCTGAGCCCCTTGCTGTTCCCCCACGGGTTGTCATGTCCCACTCCCACCTGCCTGGCTGTTTGCTTTGCGGATGGGGGGCATGGAAGGACACAGGTGAGGCTCTGTCCTTCCTTCCAAGGTGATGGGGCAAGATGGATCAGACCCTGGGAGCTGGGCTGTAACGTGTCAAAGTGCATCTGACTGTGTGGAGGGGAAGGGGTGACATGCCACTTCCCTCAACCCCCTACTCACACACTTGCCAGGCCTGCTCCTTGTACTCCACATTTTTTCCTTTCCAAAACAAGTAGAGGCTTTTTCCATGTACAATCCACTTTATGTTGCAAGCCTGGGCTGCCTTCCTTCCTGCCTCCAGGTCAGAACCCGACCGTGGGCCAGCCTTCTTGCTCCTTTCTGAGCAGGAGCGATGTGGGAACCATTTGTCTCAGAGCATGGGTGAGTCCTTCTTGTCTTTTGGATTTTCTGGCAGCTTTGTGGTGCCTGTGAGGAGGCTGCTCACAGCTGGAGGGCTGTGGGCAGCCGGAGAGACCAGGTTCATGGCATCCAGAGGCAAGGGCAAGATGAAAGCAGCAGGTTTCTCTGTGGTAAGGGAGTGCAGTGCATGGAGATAACGGAGCTGAGCAGCAGCTGGAGCACTGGACAGGATCTCAGCTGCCATCCGCAGGGACTCGGAAGCAGCCTTTTCCCCCTCAGCAGCAATCACCTGCCAAGCAGGGGAAGAAGGAAGGTTCTGTGAGGCTGTGAGTGAGGGGGCATGGACTGTTTGTTACAGAGGGAGGTTGCCATGGTGAAATTTTCAGGGTCAGTGTGATTATAACATTCCTGCTCCTTGAAGATCCCAGCATGTAACTAGACCTCTTGGCATTGCCAGAAGTTTGGAAGCTGATGTCTAGCATGTTTCTACTAGGCCCATTGGAGCTCACAACTGAGCTCCCCTTGTTAGACTCAGCTCTTGTTCAGGAATTAAAGGAAACATATCAACCCAGAGCTGTGTGCCTGTGTGGCATGTCCCAGGGACCTCAAACCAGAGGTGGGAAAGGAAGGAGGAGTGCTTTGGAAGAAAATGAGAAGTATTCAGATGTTGGCATACCCGCACTTTGGCCTGTCGCTGGGCCTCCGCTTCTGCAGCCAGGGACTGCCGGAGTTCAGCAGGCAGCTGCACGTTGTTACTGAGGTAGTAAAGACAGGCATTAACTGGGCTCCTGGCTCTCCTGGCAGCACTGGATGCTCAGTTTGAGGCTTGGGATGGGCTCAGTCAGTCTGCAGAGCAGCTCTTTCATATTCATTGCCCCCTGGGTGTCCCTCTTTGTGTGTCTCACTTACGCCTGCTACCTCCATTCCCATCCTTCTCCTTCAGCCTGGTTTTCTAGTGACCAGGCTTGCATGATCACCAGGCAGCAGGGAGACCTCTCTGTGCCTCCGAGACTTATCATTTAACCTCAGTCTTTGCGAGACAGCAGAGACTCCACTAGGAGACTGCTCTCAAGATAGGCACAGGAATGTTCTGTTCACAGCTGTATTCATTCACTGCTTGGCTCTCTCTTCCAGGTCCCTCTATGTGACGAGTGAGTCCCACCTTTCTGCATAGACTTGAGTGATGAGCCCATCCCTACCAGTGCTGAGACCCCAGGGCCTTTGATCTAGAGTGGGACACGGAGAGTTCAGTGCCTGCTGTGCCTTTTGGGCTACTGGAATTGGGTGCAAGCTCTGCCTGCAGCGGCAGTGAAACGGTGATGAGATCCCAGCCAAGGATCCTGCTCTGGCTCTCAGGGCAGGAGAAAGAACAGTCTTCCATGTGGAAATATTACATGAGGCAGAGGCTGAAAAGGGCAGGGAAAATAGGAAGGTGAGAGGCTCTGCCTTCTGCAGAATACCTGCAGGGAGAGGGCCAAAGGCAAAGCAGGAGGAGGAGCAGGCAACGGCGAGCAGCACAGGACAGGTACTTGCAAAAGGACGGAGAATTCCCTTCTACCACCATTTCCTACTTACATTTCTATTCTCTCCACTTTGATCCCCCAGCAGCCTGTGACCGCATCCAAAGCCACCTATGAAGAGGAATATTTTTAGAGCATGGTGGGAACAGCAGCCCTGGCCTAGGCCCCTAACAGGGAGCAGGACAGGGCAGGGACTTTAACTGCAGGACTGTAAGGCAGATTTATCAGGTTCAGTGTGCTACTGGGCAAGGCCCCTCAGAAATAAAATTACTGCCCTTGCTTCCCATTTGTGATTACCCCAGGGGTTCAGGGTGATTTAAACTAGAGTCCACACTGATTCCAAGTGTGGAAGCCTTCTTCAAACCAGTGTCTTTGACTCTGAGGGACTGGCCATCTGAGCTTCTTTGCAGTGCCTCAATTCACCTCTTGCTTTGCTCTCTCCCTCCCCACAGAAGCACCTTTATCTCCTGGCTGATGTTCTTCCTCTCCAGCAGAAGCTCTGAGAAGGCTTGATGTGCCAGGAGGCGCTTTGTGGTGGTCTGCACCAGCAGCTGGATGGCACTGGAGATGCTGGTCAGGGTGGTGAGGAGGAGAGAGGCATTTTCCAACCGGTAGTAGCAGACAGCATCTATCTCCAAAGTAACCATGTCTTTGGTCACCACCTAAGTAGAACACATTAGGGGAGATGGAGCTGGTTCTGGCAACTCTAAGGTAGCACAGAAAAGCACACAACTGAGAGAATTATGAAGGCGAGCTGGATGGTCAAGTCTTTGTAGCTTCCACCTCTGCTACTGACAGATCTTGGCCAAACTAGAGGTTACTTCAAGATGTTTTTTACAAACTTTTCTTTGCAAGGATGAAGGTAGGAAGCATCAGATTTAACATTAAAAAGATCCCAAAATTAATATAGAGGGGGGTCTTAGCCATACCTGATGGAAGGGGATCTCTAGGGTTTTGAGGCGGAGGTCTATCTTGTGATAGGTGTCCAGACAGGGAAGGAAAAAGAAAAGGCCTGTGGAAGGAAGAGAAAGACAGCTGGTAATCATCAGAACTACAGAAATTACCTCTTCTGTTTTGGAGAACAGGGGAGGGTTTCACATGCAGAACTACAAAAGAACAGCAATACATAGGCTCAAACTCTCAGGCTGCTTCTGTGATGGAAAAGCCATTAGAAACTACTGGCCCTTAAAAGGAAGGGAACAAAAACCATCCCATCTCCTGTCTGGCCACACCTGCTTGGAGGGCACCAGTATGCGAGCTTTGGTAAGGCATGCAGAAGAGAAGCAGCGTGGCTGGGGGGAGCTCAGTAAACACCTTACCAGGTCCTTTGGCTCTGCCAGGAAGGAGGTGCCCCAGTCGGAAAACGATGGCTCTCTCATACTCCCGCACTACCTGCAGAGGGAAACAAAAGCTAGGCTGGAGCGGAGGAAGAAGGACTGAGAAAAGCAGCCTCGCTGGCATGGGAGGAAGTTTATTCTGGAAAAGCCCTGCAAAGGGAGGATTTCAGCAGGCTGTGGCATCACCTGTCACTGAATCACTGTACCCTTTGCCCAGAACTGCTAGCCAGCCTTGTATATGAGGAGCCCTGTGACAGACAGAGATCTGGTGAGAGCAGCCCATGTTAGACCCACCCAGGGTTTTCCAAGATGACCCAGCATTTTGTTTCCTTATAGCCTGGCCAAACTTAAACAACCCAAGTTAAAATTTTCCATGTTGTTCGTTTCCCTCCAAGGCAAACGTGCTCACCCTAAGAGCTGAGCTGTAATACTGACATTCTTGTTGATAACAAGATGAATGTGAAATTTCCTGAGAGGTGGGAATCAAAATGTGCCTCCATGTAGCCATGCTATAAATCTGAATAAAAATGAGAGGAAGAGGGAAAATCTATTAACTGAGAGATCAATCTCTCTTAAAATTTTTAATTCAAAGCCTATTTATCCTGCTGCTGTAATGCAGCCATCTCTGGGCTAGGCAGGCCGACGGATGTGTCTGAAAGTGAACAGACTTGCAATTTGTTTTAAAAAAGAAAATCCTTAGTTTCTGCCTGCTGGTATTTCAGCAGGAGTATTTGATAGGTGATGGTTGGACCCCTATGCTGTAGCAACATGTGATAGAGGACAAATCAAAATTAGTGATGAGTTGAAGAGATATAAGTAGGGCCTTAGACCAAAAAAAAGCTTTATGTCCAACACATGGTGAATCAGTGTGTGACATCCAGATCAGACAACAAATACTGAGAGGCCCCACGGCCATCCTCACCTTCATGCAGAACCAGACAGAAATGGGGAAGGTCATTATGATGAGCAGGAAAGACAAGACGGTCAAAAGCCACTCACAGACACCCAGACCAGGAGACTTTACACCTAGGGAGAAACCCAGCAGGACTGTGTTAGAAGAGGACTGCTCCCAAAATACCGATAGCCTGACTGTGCCTGCACACATGAGCTTCAGTGTTGTCCTTTGCCTGGACTCAGTGAAACTGAACCACCTGGCTCTCTCTGGAGGTCAGTGGAGGAACACTCCCTGCTCCAGATTGCCAGGAGCTGCAAGGATGGCTGGATAGATTTTGTCTCTGCTTTACTGACAGTAATTGAGCCATGCTTCTCCATGGTTGCTTGACTAGAGAGCAGACTTTATCTTGAAGAATTTGGGCTACCAAGCAGGGTTGAAAAGCTTGGAATGGCCAAATTTGCTGACCTGGGGTCCGTGAAGTTTATCTGGAAAGATGAGCTAAAGACCAAGATTGTAAATAAGAGAGAGCTTTAAACATGCACAGGCTGAAGTGCCCTTCTCTTTCAGAGTATTTCAGGATGTTTTGGAACAGGATTTTAGTTGCATCCTAGCTCCCTAATGCAGTGGGATGAAGCCTCTGGTGCCAGTGAAATCTTCCTGTGTTCTAAGAAGTCACCCCAAGGTGCTGGAGGCTGACTGGGGTGGTCAGCCCAGATGAATATTACTTTCTACATCTCCCCAAACTGAGTGTGGGTCATCTTGCTCTGGCTGTCCTTTGTTGTGCTCCTGTCTGAGGGAAAAATCAGCAGGTGTGGCATGAAAACAGATGGAGCCAGAGAGTAGACCATGATTTCCAACTGTGACGTTAGCATCCCTCCCATTTTTAATCCCTTCCAACTCTTCCATCCCTGCCCCTCTGCCTCTGAAATTTTTTGCAGAACCACCAGGTCCTGAGGGAGCTTCAGATCCCAAGAACCTGTGTGGTCACTAGAGCTCCTAAGCACTGCTCAATAGCTGTAACTCCTGTAACGGAGGCAGAAGGAGGAAGCTGTGAAAAACTAGTTCCCAGGGAGTCAGCAGCAAGTCTGAACCTTTGTGTCACTCTGGGGCAGCAGAGGTGCTAGCATGGAAGTGCACAAGTGGTGCTGGCTCTTGTACTACACATCTGCCATGCCTGTGGTGATGCTGGGTCCAAACAGGCCCAGCTGTATTGCCAAAAGGATCACGATGCTCCCCTCTATTGCAGCAGGCTGGGAATGTGCCTAACAAACACGTGGCAAGGGGCTGCTCTTAAAGGTCATCCAGCCGGTGAGCTGCAAGTGTGCACCCAAGGGCAGTTCTTCCCCGCAGTGAGGTCCTTTGGGCTATGAACTGCCAGTAAGGCCAGTGCCATCCACCAAAAGCAGGCCAAGCAAGAAAAAGAAGAGACCAGAGCATGAAGAGAACTGGGGAGTAGCAAGCTGAAGCATGAAGGATGCTGGGGATGTAACTGCTTGTATCCAGGTTCACTGCTTTGCTGGATGGTGCTGATAAGCCTGCAGAAGCTGGCTGGGAGGCTGGCTGGAGTCTCCCATATCCTGTCCTGAGGATAACCACGCCTGTGCAAGCTGGGTGTGATGGCACCACGCAGAGAGCAGAGTCACACTGTGACCCAGGCAGCAAAGAGCCCACAGTTTTCCAACCCCTTCCCTTCTTTAAGCCATACCTTCCTCCTGCTGCTCACTATCCAGCAATGCCATTGCCTCCATTTCTTCATCAGACACCACATCATCCACGTCCACCACCGTGGAGGTATGCACCCTACCATCAGTCCCCGCGGTGCTCTTGGTCTCCTTGGCTTTCTCCTGCTTTATGTCTCCCTTTATTTTGCCACCTTCTCTGCTGCTCTCCCTCTTCTCTCGTTTGCTCTGTGTAGCTGGGGACTCTCTGCGTCTCCTATGAGACTCCCTGGAAGAGCTCCGAGACCTCTTATCCATCCTCATCTGTGCCGAGGAGCATACAGCTGCCTGGGGAGTAGAATGAGTACGTGCTTGCATTTATTGCTGCAGGCAGGAAAAGCAGGCGGGGGAGGAGAGAAGGGGAGGTGTCACACCAGGGAGGCTCGTTTCAAGTTCATCACAGGCTTGTCAGGCACAATATACACTGAAGTGAGCAAGCTGTTTCCAGCTGCTCTGTTCTCATCGTGCACTGCTGTGGAGACGGGAAGGAAAGTTAGACCTGGACAGGGTGGACCCCAGGGAGACATTCTATTTGCATCTTCCTGCTTTTGGAAGTAAAATACAATCAAAAGCACTCAGGTGATTTTTAGTAGATCGTTTCTGCAAAGCTGTTGAAAAGCAACCTAAAAGTAACTGTCAGGCATGTGGCCCCAAAGATATCAAAAGGTGAGAGCGGCCCAGAACAGACACCAGGGGTGAAAAAGCTTTTTAGAGACCAGTGTCTTACTCAGGAGTGTTTGGAGGGGGTGTTGTGGTGAATGCCTGGGTGAGTACCATCTCACACTGCTCTGCTCTCCACAAGCCCTTTGACTGGCAATGTGAAGGGACATCGGCAGCAACCCCCTTCTCTCTAGGCTCACGTTTTAGCAAGGAGGGAAAGTAACTGGTCCCAACTCTCCGGAATGGGTGTTAATGTGACAGCCATCACAGAGTTAGAGCTGTTCAATCTAAATTGCCAGAAGAGTTTGTGCCTAAATGCCTCCCTAGTTTTCCACAGCAGTAGCATGGCAGAGCAAACACAGGAGCCTTCTCTTTTCATGCTGCTCAGCCTGAAAAAAACCTGTGGAAGAAACACTTTTAAAGTCACCAACTGTATTACAGAAATCAGCACCTGGCTAGAAATTACACTACAGCAAGACACAGCTGGGACATAAAGCAGGGCAGGGCTGAGCTCAGGGATTCCAGTCCCTGATGCAGAGGAGTGGCTGGAGGGAGCTGGGAAGACAGCTGGGGAGGTGCTGATCCTGGTTTTTTCACGGATTCCTGTTTTATTGGAGGCTTGTGCTCTACCCAGACTCAGGATATTGCAGGCAGGGAGGGCAGGAGCCCAGCTGCCTGCTTCCTCTGCTGTGCTGGGTGCCTTGTCAGCAGGTCACCAGGGAAGTGATGGATGGAGAGGGCTAAAGGCAGAGAAAAGTTGGGTGTTAAGTAATTGGGATGTAATTAATAAATGTTTACAGTGTGTATTCTTTGGAAGTGCTCCAGAAACCTTTTCCACTTGGTGTTTATCACTTGGCCAACATGAGACTGGCGGAGATGGTCTCCAGCTGCTGAAAAGGCAGGTGGTGTTTTCAGCAGCAACAGCAAAAGGCAGCTCAAGCCTGGTTTTGGATTCCAGTTGGTGTCTTGTCAAAAGCACCATGACATATTTAACACCTCCAAACCTACAACGTCCTGGTTTTGTCTGATGTTTTATTCAACCAGTGGGTCCTGACTCCACCATGCCTGGGAGATGTGCTTGGCTGCCAACTTTCGGAACGAGGAGATTTTTTTAAGAGCACATGCTGATGGGTTTGCAACCTTTACTGTCCCAAAATTCACAGGTTCAGCTCCTGTTTTAGTCCAAAAAGTACTCCTGTGTGGAAATTAGCTGTGCAGTTGAGGGAGTTTCGCAGGTATCTGTGAGCCATTAGGAAACAGCCATTGCACCCCACTTTGCCACACTCTGTGACCTCTGGAAAGTCACTCATTATCTCCTGTGTGGATTTTCCTCTCAGATGGGACTAAAAAAATACACAAGACTCCTCTTAATAACCACATCTGGTTTTAAATATTGTTACGTTGAAGGAACTGGTCCTGTTTTGTGTGTGGCTCTTTCCTAATGTGCTTTTTGTGTCTCCACTGTAGATTTTCCTTTTCAATTGGACTAAAAAATATAAAGACTCCTTACAACACAAGACTTCTCTTACAAAATACAAGACTCCTCTTAATAACATTAGGAATGGAGGTTCTGGGGCAAGCCCAGAGAACTGCAATGGAGCTGGGGAAGCGTCTGGAGCAGAAGTCTGATGAGGAGTGGCTGAGGGAGCAGGGGGAAGCTCGGCCTGGAGAAAAGGAGGCGCGAGGGAGACCTCATCACTCTCTACAACCACTTGATAGGAGAGAGGGTGTAGCCAGGTGGGCGTCAGGCTTTTCCCCCAGGCAACCAGAGACAGGACAAGGGGACAGAGGCTCAAGCTGCACGAGGGGAGGTTTAAGTTGGACTAGGGAGGAATTTTTTCACGGAAAGGCGTGATTAGACATTGAAACAGGCTCCCCAGGGAGGCGGTGGCATCACCGTCCCTGGTGAGGGTGTTTACTGGACGTAGCACTCGGTGCTCTGGTCTGGCTGACATGGTGGTGTTGGGTCATAGGTTGGACTCGATCATCTCAGACGTGTTCTCCAATCTGGGTTGGGGTTTTTGTTTGTTTGTTTNGCAGGCGCGCGGGGCGGCCGCAGCGATGGCGCTGTGCGTGTGCGGGCGCGCGATGGGGCTGAGGGGAACAGGGGTGGCTGTGGGGGACTGAGACCATGCCGGGCTGGGGGCGAGCCCCCGCGCTGGGGGTCACGGGGGTTTCTGCGAGGAGCGCCGAACCGCGGGGGTGGGTGGGATGTCTTCGGGCAGCAGTATGGGCGCGCAGGGTGTCTGGAGTGGCAGGGATTGTAGAGGGCAGAGGTTTAGGGGTGGGCTAAACTCCAGGGGTGCTGGCAGGTGAGTACAGGGGCTGTTGGTGAACCTGCTGCCAGCTCCCCCTGCCAGCTTTCAGCTGCTAAGTGGGAAAAAGTCAAAATTCCACGTGATTCTGAGCAGCTGTGGTATAAGTTGTCATCTGCTTGCATGTGTTCCCCTTTAGTACAGAGGCGTCAAAGCAGGCGCAGCTTATGGAGGTGCTGAAGAAGGAGGTGAGGGCAATGCTGATAGCGGCCAAAGCGGGCTTGACGCCGGAGCAGCTGGAGGAGCAGTACATGGCCATGGTCTGCAAACCTCTCCCTCTGCGCGACCTGGGCTTCCAGTCCACCTTGGAGCTGGTGACACAAATGCCTGAAGTTGTCCAAATCTGTTCTTTTAAGAATGGCGGTTTAATCCTCAAAGGTGAGGTTTTGTTTCCAAATGGGTGGAGGGGTTGTTTGGAACATCATAGTGGTGTGAAGCATTGTCCAGATGTGCAGAGCTGTATGTCACATATCTGTTAATCTGTTTCTCATACGACTCTGGTTAAGTTTTTGTCTTCGATATTTCTTCTTGTATTCTGATATGCCTTTTTACACCTCTGTGCTGTTCCCTCGTGAAAAGGTTGCCCAGGCTTCTAGTTATTTTTGTTCACTTTTGCACTCTGCGCTTAGTTTAGAGGCTGAGGTAACATTTCCCTATGGATACACTAGAACTGGTAAGCATCACTTTTCCTGTAAATGAGGACTACAGCAGGAGCCAAAACCAGGGATGGGGCCTCTCGAGAGAAGCTGTGAAGGTTTGCCTACCTGACCCCATAGGAAGTTTAGCCTGTATCAAAGAGCCTTTTTTATTTTCTTTTTCTTTGGGAAAGAGTTGAGAAAACAAATGGCAGTTGCAAAGAGTTGATTGGGAAGGGCGAAATGGTTAGGGACTTTTTGAATGCTACAGTAACACAAGAAAAAGCTGTTTAGAAGCTTGGAAAAGAGCTGGGCTGTTCTCCAGGCAGACCTTTCCTGGGCAGGGGCTGCTCTGTCATGAGAGTTTACTGTGATTCTGCTTTCCCAGCAAAACTGTCAGCAGCTTGGGTTTTGTTTGTGATCCTGCATCCAGGAATTTGACCTGCCTTCCTACCTGGTCTGAATTTCTAGGGATGAGGGTGCAAACTGGTTGCTGGCTTTTAAAAATAGTTCAGTCCAGTTTGCAAAGGGAGAGGTTGCTGGAAATCAGCCATGATTAAGTGTGGCTGCTTTTGAAGGAGGCAGCTGCTTCTGGAAAGGGTGCGGAGAAGAGGAAAGAAAGGAACGAAGAGGAGCTTTGCTGGTGTGGAGCTTTTAATGGTTCATTGTTCTGGTTGTCTATTTCTTTCTGTTGTAGCCATTGCAGATGACTCCACTAAAGGGATTGCCAAGCTGGTCGCCAACCAGAAAGTAAAGGCCCGTAATAAGGCATCAAAGAAAACTGCTATGAAGGTGAATGCTACTTTTCCTGCTAAGACCTACAGGAATCCACAGGGTTTCCACACTCTGAGTGCCAGGGCTCCCGTCCTGCCAGCAACAGTGAAGGCTGAGCTGCAGGACCTGCTGAGTTCCTCACCGCTTCTGCTCGGGGACTTCGACAAGGCCTTCCTCAGACGCTTTGGCCGGGCGTTCCAGTACAGGCAGTACGGATTTTTGTCCATGTCTGAAGTCCTCAGAAGCATGTCTGATTCCATTGTTGTTGAGCAGACAAAGGCAGGTTCCTTGCTGGTCCTGAGGAAGTACTTGGCAAACAACATAGAACAGGAAGAGGTGCCTCAAGGTGAGGCTGAGGAAGAAGAGATGCCTCAGGAGGAGGCACAGGAAGAAGAGCTGCTGCAAGGTGAGGTGGTGTGTTTAACTGAAAGCACGTAGCTCTTACGAGCTCTGTGGCCAAGAACTTGAACTGCCTTTCAAGTGTTTGTTTGCTGCATTTCCAGTTTCTGTAGAAGTCCTGATTCCTCTGGGGTTTAGCACAGAAGGGCTGCTGTGTGCCGCAGGAGCAGCTGTCACGAGGCAGTTGTCTTGGCAGCAGAGAATTTAACTGGAAGGTTTCGTCATGTTGCCACTGTTTTTTCAGTGTGAGGTGAAAGAAGGGATGATTAGCCTGTTCAGAGTATGGACTTGCTGAATGTGTGTGTAGGACTGGAATTTCTAGTCATTCCAGGCAACAGGTGAAAAAACTAGAAGGATCTTCCGAATGTCTGCTCTGCAGGCTGGTAAAGCCTTTTTCATACACTTTTTGAGACTGGAGTTTTAACAGTGACCTGAAAGGCTTGGCTGCAGTGTTCCACAAAAGAGACAGGACTGCAGATGCCCTCAGCCTTCCCATAAAACCTGTGGGGGAGGATGGATAATCACATAGAGTTCCTGCCAAATTCATAGCTTTTTCAGGGAAAATTCATTTTAACATTATTCTAGCGATGGATTTTAACCCTTAGCTTGCTTACAAGAGCAAGTGATTCTTGGTTTTTTTTAGCTTACTGACACAGTGAATCCTCATGAATGTGGTGGCTGTGAATGCTACAAGTGAGGAAAACAACACCAGTGCTTTCAGACTTTAATTTTTTGGTGTTTTCCCTTACTGCTTAATATGCAACACTGCATCAGTCCAACAAAGAGTAACAGGCAAATTATTGTCTTTGCAGCAGCACCTGCAGCTGAGGTGCCTCCTTTGGAACCCATCTGTGAGACAGAGACCTTCCACCAGGCAGCACTTCTGATGGATTCGGAGCCAGTGCAAGCACAAGCAGTAGATTTGGGTGATCACCTCAAACAAGTAAGTGTCTGGACAAATGATCTGTAGATTTTTTGTGTCATATTCCAAGGGGTGGTACTGTTTTTACTGTCCTTGTTTCTGTTGAGTTTGCATTGCTGATGCACTGCTGCTTTCAAACAGTTTTGTACCTGTTTTAGATGGCTCTGGAGGCGACCAGGCTCATACTGACCTGGTGTACAGCTTTATGTGGCATCCAAAGTCAGTCTTTTTCTGGTCTCCTTCTCGTCTTGAGGTCTGTCAGATCATCCAAGGCCAGTTAAGTGTTATCTTGCTTGCTTACAACAGTGGTGATAGCTCTTGGTATAGTTACTTGTAACTGGTCTTCAATAACTTTGTTGTGAGACAAGCTGTGTGACATTTACCCTGCTGCTGTTGACAGAGCTTCAGTGTCAACCAGTTTGACAGAGCTGGGGAATATTCCTCAGTGACCTTGATTCCTGCAGTCCCAAGTCTGCTATTTGGTAGGAAATTAGCATGTTTTGTTTTGTTTAGCAGTTTATTTTTAGAAAGGGATGGAGAATAGCAGTGCAAAGGCTCTGAACTGCCAAATCTTTTTGGCAGAATTCATCCCTCCTTTATTTTTTTCTTTTGAGCATCTTTAGGCCTTCTTTTTCTCAGGAAAATCCTTCTGCTTAGAGTTGTTTCCTCTGCCAGGCTTGTCTTATGGCTATACCCAGCTGAACAATTGGAGCTTATAGGGATGGAAAGAATCCCAAGGGTTCTTCCTGACTTCGGTGTTTTGTATACTAATGAGCTTGGAAGCCTGGAACTAGGAGTTGGACTTTGTGTAGCACTTGATAAAACATACCCTTGAGAGATTTTTGGCAGCCTACGCTGATCCTTTAAAGAAATTTTACTTTGCTGTGATGAGGTCCACAGGGAATTCCCCTAGATCAAACCACAAGTGTGCTTGTGTGAAGGCTCTAAAAGGGGGGGTGTGGTCTAGGTAGCCCCAGATTTTTGTTCCTAGGAATTGCAGTTTAAAGATCCTGGCAAAACAAGACTTGGAAGATGTTTGTACAACTACTGTTTATCATGAAACTCCAAGTTTCCTATTTTGTTTTTAAAATGTTCTAAAGAGGAGGAAAGCAGTTTGGAATGTGTTCGTTTGGATGTGCAGTGGACATTTGTTCATCAGGATGCTGCAAGGCAGAGAGGAAATGTGCAACCTGATTCCCACCCTGCTGCCTGGTATCCCGAGACTAATCCTAGAAGTGTTTTCAGGGTCAGATGGGGCTCGAGGGCTGAGTCCATCTGCCCAGTTCCAAGAAGGAGAAAGAGTACACAGCTGCTGCTCTCAGGAGCTTTTTCTTGCTGCCCTGACAGAAGGAAAACTCTTGGCAGCTGTCAGTCCATCTTGGGGCAAGGAGTCAGCCACTCTTGCAAGCCGTACCTCTTAGAGAGCCTGGTTTTACACTGTGTTCTCTTGCTTTGTCTTTTTATAACTTTGTTGCATTTCCTGAGCTGTTTTCAAGTACACATACTGTAAGTCTTTCAGAGAGATGTCTGTTGTCACCAACAGCGTGTGAGCTAGACTGTAAAGCTCACATGTGCCCTTTACAGTCTGACATGAAGAGCATTCTCAAAGCAAAAGTGTCCCTCAGAAACGCCACCATTCACAGGCACTACATGCAGGAAATTTGTGAAATTGTAAGGGTTTTTTAGAGGTGATGCTGCTGCTCAGGCCAGAATTCCCTCAGTTGCTCTTAGACTCAAAAATGTTAACTCACTGTTTAAGTCAAATGTTTTAGTCAAAATGTTTAGCTCCGAAAAATTGAAGGGCATTAGCCTTTACTCAGTCTGCAGAAGGAGAGGCCGGGGAAGTGGTCACAACACCAAGCCTGCCAGAAGTCAAGAAACATTTGGACAATGCTCTCAGGCACATGGTGGGATTCTTAGGGTGGTCCTTTGCAGATCTAGGAGTTGGACTTTGATGATCCTTGTGGATGCCTTCAAACTCAGAATATTCCATGATTCTCTGCACCTTTACAAAGTGATTAAGAGAGCCACTATTGCAAAACCGCATTGTTTCCAGTTGAATTTAGCCATATAAGCAACGGGGAATGTGCTGGAATATGAATTGCCCACACCTTGCCTGATGTATGATGCAGTGATAACTTGTAGTGTGTTCACAATGAGTAAAACTGAAGTGGTTTTGACTTCTGATCGTTGGAGAAGTGCTGTCTGCTGGCACAAAAGAAAGCTCTTGAGGCAGTGAAAGTAGCTGATGTCTGATTAAGGCTCCCATCCATACTACTTCAAGTGAAATAATGTTTTCAGCAGTTAGAATAATGAAAAATTGAAAGCTGTGCAAACAGCTCACTTGTACAAATGTGTCTAAAGTGAGAAAAGAACAGAATTTGTAGATTTTGACTGGTTTTGTCTTTGGGAAGTAGCTCTACTGTGCAAGTTGGATGCATTCATGTCTTCTATCACTTCTGAATCATTTTCAGAGAGTTTTGCTGGTTCAATCATGTACTTTTTCATGGTCATGGAACATACAAATAGTATCTTTTCAGTAAAATCCAGCAAAGGGATGGGTTGGGTTTGGGGTTTTGTTTTGTTTTGCTTTCTTGGCTATAGCCATTCCCTACTTTTATCTAAATATGTGATGTGACTTCAATTCCTCTGCTTCATTCCTTGCAGGAATATGAGCATGGTATTTTTGTAGCACCCCTCTTAACACCGGAGGGAAAAAAGAAAGAGTGTGAAAATGATTATATCTATCCCAGGGAAAGTTTTCATCCAAGGTCGTCCAGTTTGTTGGGGTTCTCTGATATTCAGTAATTCACAAGTCTCCAGGAAAGCTGAACCATTTTTTAAATTAATGGAAGGGCCAAGTGTATGTGTTCAGTGCATGACGAGACATCTGAGTGCCACCTCCCACTTATCCCTTTGTAGCACCAAGGTTTTGAGCAGTTACCACCGGCTCCAGAACTCCCTCCAGATGCTGTTCGGGACAAAAGCCTTTGCAGTTTGCCACCTCTGAAGAGAAGGTGCTTGGTGGGAGTCATTGTGGAATTCATCACCTCTCCTAGCCAGTTCTACATCCACGTCTGCAGCACGGAAGCATCCTATAAACTGCAGGATCTGATGTTTGAGATGAGGTGGGAGCATGCTACGGCAGGGCAGTGTGTGTTTGTGCTGAGGGAACAGGGCACCCAGTCTTGGTGGTGGTCACTGCTGGCTTCATTACTCAGTACAGATCTGCTGGTGCTGTGCTGAAACACTCACTACTCAAAACGCTTATCTGTTCCTTTTAACTAACAAGCAGTGAGTGTGGTCACTGGCAGTTCCTGTAGTTTGTCTCTGTCCGAGCAGTTCTGAACTTTGTCAGCCCATAAAGGTTATGGAAAGGAGCTTGAAGGGTTCCTTTGTCATGTCTGGTGCAGCTGTTGCTAATGTGCTCAGTTAAGGCTTTTACTTCCACCCCCAACAGTGCACCTGGGCCAGTACTCCAGAGCCTGGTTCATGACAAATGCTGGTATGTCAAGGTAATGGGAGAAAAGTAGTGGTCACGATGACTGTGTTTAGCCTATGATTAATCCCCATTAATTAACTTTTTGTTGGACCCCGAGAGTATCATTCAAATGTCAAAAGTTTGGGTTTGCAATTTTATTGCCATTTCAGTTTAAGTGTGGCAGAACAGAGATATAAAGGGTCTATTAAAACAACTCCTGAAAATTCATGTCATGGGGACTTTGAAAAGTCAGAATTCTTTTGATGCCACACATATTTCTCCTTGTTCTTCTCCTGCATCCTCCTAAGTGCAGTTCCTCGCTATGATCTTTTACAGACACGTTTACTCACATCAAGTTGCTTCTGATAAATACATCATGCCTGAGTCCGCAGTGCGGCCTGGGCAGCTCTGCTGCGTCATGGTCTCCAAGTGGTGGTACCGCGTGATCATCCACCGCGTGATCAATGACCGGGAAGTAGAGGTGTTCTGCGCCGACTATGGACACCTCCAAATTGTCCAGAAGTCTTGGCTGAGATTCCTCAAGTAAGTAAATTACACATGGGCAGCAGAATTGCAGAACAGTTGAGGTTGGATTAGGCGTCTGGAGGTCGTCCTGTCCAAGCAGCCTGCTTAAGTGGGGCTGCCTAGAGCAGGCTGCCTAGGACCATGTGGAAAGGGTTTTTGAATGTTTCCAAGGGTGAATATTCCATGACCTGTCTGGGCAACCCACTCCAGTGCTTGGTCACCCTCCTGGTAAAAATGACACTTTCCAGCTGGTCCACACTGTGCTTGATGCATGGTGGTGTTCTTCCCCAAGGGCAGGACTTGGTTGAACTTTGTGAGGTTCCTGTCTGCCCATTTGTCTATCCTGGCAGGATCCATCTGGATGGCAACCTGACCCTCTAGGGCATCAGCCACTCCTGCCAGTTTTGTGTCATCAGCAAACTGAGGGTAGACTCTCCCCCATCACCCAGGTCAATAGTGAATAGAGGACCCAGCACTGGCCCCTGGGGTACACTGCTGAATCCCTTCCTGTGTCTGCCTTCACTCCTCGGTCTGTCCTCTTGCTGCTTTCTGTCACCTCGGGGCAGGCTCCCTAATCCTCCTTCCTGGGCTGCATGAATGGATATGCACATTCTCCTGAAGGCACATCAGTCCAAGGGGACGTATTTGCAGTGTCAGAGGTGCTTGTTCTCTGCAGTTCAGCACATTTTCCATATTTGTGTCTTCCCCCTTGTTTGCCTCTCCTTGTGCCTGGCCGTTGGCATTCTTTGGTTCAAAAGCCATGGCTCTCTGTCTGTAGCTTTGTCTGCACAAGGGGTTTTGATGGGAAGGTGCTTGGGCCAGGGAATGCATGAGGGACCGGTTGTTATTGCTGTTTCTGCTGTGCCCATTCTCTGGATATGGAGAGTTTTCTGAAGCTGCTGTTGGGTATTAGTCATAAGTGCACAGTCCAATGTATGCTTTATATTCATGAACTGATCCTAAAACCCAGAAGAGGAGGAAGTTCTGCTCTCCTGCTGATTTATCCCTGTTTTTGCTGTAATGGCTTTGCTTTGTATTTCAGGTGGCCCTACTCGAAGCTCCCTGCTCAGGCCATCCCGTGTTCCTTGGCGTGGGTAAAGCCCGTGGAGGTACGTGTCCACATGCAGTTTTGTTTACTGACATATGGACAGGAGTTATCAAGTAGAGGTCCTGCTAAGGGCAAACATTTGGATGAAGTCAGATCCTTTTGGTATTTACAACAGAATTGGTGCTGTTGTGTTCAGCAGAGTGTGCTGAGTAAGCCTCTGCTCTCCAAGTGATCACCCTTCCACTGCTTTCCTTACCATCAGAGCATTCTTGCTTATATTCTTGCAGAAACAGATGGCCACTGTTAAGCAACACAGCAAACTTGTTCCTTCCCCTGCCAGTAGTTCCCCAATGTCCTTCTGAAGCCTTAGGAGCTCCAACCCTCTGTTTTAAAACATTCTTCTGTGACAGAGCTTTGAGTGAGTTGGTGTGATGCAGTTAGCGCAGCCAGAGAGTTACAGAGGTCATAAGAAAGTTTCTCTGTGATGGAAAACCTTTTGGTCAAGAAGCCTGAGAAGTACTATCTCTGAAGGAAAGCACGTGAGCAGAGTTGCTGCCTCTGTGTTTTTAAAGATGTTACTTTTAAAAAGTTACTTCCCCTGGGTTTTGAGGGTTAATCAGTTTTCTTTGTGGTGAAGCTTAGCAGCATCTTAATAAATTTTGATACTTTTAATGTTTGTAAAGTCTTGTGATTCCAGGAATTAAAAAAAAAACCCAACAAACAAAACCAACAAACAACTATATTTTAGGCAATCGGAATAAAAGCACCAGTGAATGCCATTTAACTATGTTTGGAAGTAGGCATTTAGGGTGAAAGGGCATTCCCAGTGTAATGAGAATTGCAGGCTTTAGGGTAGTTTCATGCTGGGAAGCTTGTCTGCCTGACTTTCCTGTGTTTATCACTAGCCTGGCCTAGCTCAGTTGGCTTTTGACAAGTGCCTGCCAGAAGGAGATGTCTCAGGTGGTGGATATTGGTCTGTTTATAGTAACTTTATGTTGTTTCTTCTTCAGGGTACGTGGTCCAGTGCAGCAATTCTCCTGTTCAAGCATCTCTGTCGCTTCAAGGAACTTGTGGGCATTGTGGATGAATACGTGAATGGTGTTCTGTACCTCTTCCTGTGTGACACATCCACCAAGCAGGATGTCTACTTCCACTCCGTCTTAAGTGATATGGGATATGCTGATGTCTGTGGAGAGAACATCCCTTCCCAGGTCAGGAGGGAGGCATGTGCTGCTGGAAGAAAGTGGAAGGGAAGGATAATTAAAAAGGTGCCTGTAATGGGAAGATTCTTGCCTTGAAGCAAGTGGTTTTGTGAAGAGCAAAACTGGTATTCCCTGCTTTCCTGTAGCTTATCACTTTGTGACTGCATCCCAGAGTCTCTAACTCTGTGGTGAGAGCTTGCTTTTTGGTTAAGGTGGAATCTGATGACACAGCAGAGGTGTTTTGTTTAGTAGAAGAAACTATTTTCAGCCTGTCTTCTAGCAGTGGAGTAAAAGTTGATATGGAAATGGTCTTGGTTCAACAACTCTCATACTTTGCCAGTGAAATGTACAGTGCTGGATGGCATGACCATGGTGGATTCCGTGTTGTGTTTGGACAGACACACCAGGTGTAAGCCAGAGCATTTGTGCTTTTGGCTTACCTGTGCCATTATTTGCGTGTCTCAGCTCAGTTTCAGTAAGAACTGTGTGGATTATGCAAACCCTTGGAAAGGCACTGCCACGATTTTATATTTCAGCAGAAAGCTGAGTTTTACAGCCTGGAGTGCTTCTATCTGGTGTTTTATTCAGCAGATGCAGAATGGATGTTTTGGCAGGATTAGATCCTGTGCAGGTATTTTTGCATATGTAGGCCCAGTTTTGGGGGAAGGGACATTGCTGAGAAATTTTGCTGCTGCCTAAAGAGGAGTTCATTTTCATAATAAGGCCATTTCTGCAAGAATTTGGAGCTAACTCTTGGGTGTTGTGCACCTTCATGAAACCTGTGAGAGATATGCTGAATCATTTTTATTCTTTGTGGTAGTTACAATGTAGGGTTTTTTTACTATACTATGGTGTGGTTTTTATTTATTGTAGGAATTTGAGGAACTGAATCCTTCAGCCTTGTATATTCAGCCCAGTGGAAAGCAGGGGAATGCTGAAGTGGTGGAGCCAGACCTTTGCTTGCAGCAGGAATCTCGAGATGCAGACAGTGAAACAGCAACCTCAAAGCTGGATGGGGCCAAGCTGTGACCAGGTGAGAGTTTGGCTCTGGCACAGTTGCCATTCCATGAAATCAGCTCCAGGGCTCAGGAGATGTGTCTTGTTTTAGTCCTGTGCAAGTTTTCTGTGGAGTTGGTTTTCTGCTTTTATAAAAAGCAAGCAGAAACATAATATGAAAACTGTTATTTATGTGGACCATGAATACCTTTCTGGCTGCCCGTCTTCTGATCCCTTTGCAGACTTCAGGGAGTCTGTGTGGTCCCTACAACCTCCCATGTGTGCACCATAATTTTTCAGCTTGAGAATGGACTCTGAGAACTCAGCCCAGTTCCAGATTCTTGTGATGAGTTTGACTTGGCACTTCCACGGTTTTGCAGCTCTGGGAGCCAGGAAATGTTTGTTTTCCTCTTAGATCTCCGGGGTCTGGCAAAAGATGTGTAATAACTCAGGGCAGCCTGTAAATGCAGGAAAAGACCGGAAATACTGGTGGCAAATATTTGCATTAAAGGGCCTTGCCCATCCTAAACTAACCTGACAGGAAGTGATTTGCAGTCCTGGTTGTTGCTGGGGATAAGGTTATGTACAGCTATAGGTTTATTAGAAAGGTAACTCTTAAGGGTGAATGTAAAGCCTGTGTGTGTGCTTCACACCTTGGGTTTCAGAGCACATTAAAAGAGAAGCCCTTGGCTATTTAACAGTTTGATTAACTGCTGAACAGAGAGGTTAAGGAGGGAGTAAACCCCAGGTCTTGAGTGCAGTCCGGGGTACTACCTGCAGAAACACCAGGAGCACTTGTCTGCAGGTGATGCTCTCCCCTTTCCTGTGTTATTTAAACTGTAGTATTTTCATGAGACATTTTACTGCAGAGGGACCAAAGCACCTTTGGAGCAAATGTCGGCTGTTGAAGTGTTCTCAGCAGGGGGCTGCTCTGGGGCTGTGTTTCTGACATTGCTCTGAAATAAGAGTAAAAGCGAGTGTAATGCTAGTAACTTGTGAAGCAGTCATTTTCTCTAGGTTTTTGTCTAGCCAGCTTAGGTTTCTGTGCTAGAGAAACTCTGTGTCAGCTGTGTGTCTTGGATATTACTGTCCTTGCTCTGTCAGTTTATCGAATGAACTGAAAAACATAAACCATCATCTTACTGAATGTATTTGGAAGAAGGTAATGTGGGGAAGACTGCAAATCTGAATTTGTGTTTGAAATGCAGGAGTCTGCAGAGTTCCTCACCTAGCTGACTAAAGCAAGATCCATAAATGTCAGACATAGCTGGTGATTTGAAGACTAGAGGAATATAAATGCATCCTGTCCCTCAGTAAGAATGGCGTGGGTGGCAAGAAGAGATAAAAATCACCTTGTAACCTTGTTCTTGTCCTTACACTCGTATTTTTAGCTGCATGTTAAGCAGAGGTTTTCAGTGGGCTGCTGGTATCCAGCTGAGTAGTTGGCTAATTGGGCTCTAGTGTTGCCTGTCTTGGCATCCTGTCAGCACTGAATTCCTGCTGCCCAGCCATGTGGCTGTCCTTGCTGCTGCAGCAGTGCCTCAGTCCCCTCGTGCCCTGACAACAGAAGCAGCGTCAAGAGCAGTTTTTGAACAGCTGTGGTTGAATTTCTGCTTGTCTGTCATTTCACTAGTTTTCTCCTCCATACCGAATTAAAAAATACAAACATCAGCTCTAGTCTGTGGCTGAGACATGAGTGAACATCCCTGAAATGTAAATTTAATTTGAATTCTTAAGCAAAAATGCAGAGGGGCTTCCTCTGACTCAGCTCCTGCCCCCTTGCAGAAATTCCCTCTGTCATTTCCATCACTGGTTCTGCGTGGGGCTGCTGAGAGATGAGACAGCTGCTGATTCTTTGCTAAGAGAAGGGTGCCTTGTGTCTTGTAATCATCTGTGGCTCTTTCCGGCTTGCTGTGCAGGAAAAGCTGCCCTTTGACAAGGGAACTAAGGGATTATTGTTGTTGTGTAGTCTTGTTGTTGTGGTTTTTTAATCATCCATTTGCTGACCTTCCACTTCTTTGTAAATTTTGAGAGGTAATTAAGATCAGGGCAGCTAATGAGCTGAGTGTGCACTAATTGGACCCTGTCAGTTTTTTTACACCCATCTGCAAACACCTCATTCTCTTGGAGAGTCCTCAATGCCTGCTGTCTCAGTCAAGTCAGTGGAAGACCTTTATACCTCCTTTATTTGCTCCAGGCAACCAGCAGAAAAGAGACAAGGTGACCCAGATCAGATGGAAGGTTTTTCCAGCAAGGCCCAGCTTTATGGAGCTGAACACCCCGGTGTTGTACTTGCGGCAGTGCCGTTCATGCTGGGCCCCCTTGACAGTGTGAACAGATTCGTCAGTCAAAACTCACCGACAGAAAGCTGAGCAGTCTGTTACTGTGCTGTGACTTTTGCAGCCCCTCTTGGGTGTGTCTGAGGGCTGGTGCTGCTGGAACAGATGGAACTGTTGGTGTTTCTGTGGGCTGGAGATGCCACAGTAATAAATAGCCAGATGCAACACGTCGGGTTGACCTTCGTGCAGCAAAATGGATTTCTAATTGTTTAATGGGGACAAATAAATTGAGGGTTAGTTCTCTCGTTGTTGGGTTTTGTTCTCTTTTCTAGGCTTTCTGCTGCTTGCCTGCAGAAGTATTTGTTTCTGCACTCCAGTGTTCATTTCATACTGAGTCGCCCAGCCTCTCAACCATAAGGAACTAAGCATTTTGTAAACCCTATGAGGTCCTTGTGTGGGTGTTTGTCTTCTCTCTTCCAAATGATGGAAGAATTTACAACACCCATACAAGAGTTGCTCGATGTACAGGGTGGATTAAGTGACTTGCCAAAGGCAGTGGCTGTTTGTGCCTTGGAACACTCTCTCTAGAGTTCCCTAGACACGAGCTACTGAATTCACATCTGATTTCCCACCTCTGGGGAAGTGGAGGTGCAGCAGCAGGAGGAGAGGGAGAGAGGTCCTTGCGTTATACCATGTCAGACTCACCAAATAGATGTGCAGCAGCAAGTCTTTCCATGGCCTGGTGAGGTCCAGGAAAAAGGGATTTCAGTCTGAACTGGAGCTCTTGGATTTGCCAGTGTAGATTTGATCTTTCTTTTCTGTGTCTTTATGCAGATAAAGAAAACATGAAGACCAAGACCTTCCCGGGAGTCCCGTGGTTGGCCTCTGTGGTGCTCTGGGCTGTGTGACCAAGGGCCGCCTCAGGAACTGTGTGTCCCTCCTGCGCTGCTCTTGGTGTTGGCAGCTGCGTGATTGGCCACTTCCCATGCCTACTTCCAGTGGCTCCCCAGCCTGAGAAGGAAGGTGTCATAAGAGGGGAGAAGCTGGAGCTGCTGCCAAGGAAGGCTGCCTGGAGCAGCACAGACTGTGTATGACCATGCTATCAGGGGTTTTTTTGTTCAGAAACGTTTAATCCCTTGAAAAATCCTGGAGTATGATGTCTCAGGTGTGCCCAGCATGTGTGATAAATGTTAGTTTTACTTTCAGGAAAATAGTTTGGTTTTGTTGTACCAGTGGTGTACTGAGTTACTGCTCTTTAATATAATGGTTCAGGAGAACATCCAAGTGTCACATTGTGTTATATATCCATTAAGTTTAGGAGAGGGAAAGTAGCTGCCTGTCCCTCCCTCCCTCAGTGCATGAGCCGTTTCAACATCATGTGGGGATGTGGTTTTGGTTTTTAAGGCAGTGGCTGCTCTACACACTCCTTGCTGTGAGGAGAGCCAAAGAAACCTCCTTCCCCAAGAAGAAGATGCTGTGATTTGTTGGATGTCATGTACAAAAAGAGTCAGGAATCTCACCTTAAAGATGCAGAATAAAATCTGTGAGGAATCCAGTGAGAGAGAGCCTGAAGCTTGACCATGATTGTGTAGCTCCTTGCCTGTGGCAAGTGATCCTAACGGGTGTTAATGCAGAGAAAAGCTGTGAAAACAGAAGTGCCCTGATTAGGAATGCTGGCATCCAGCTGCTTTTCTGGTGCCTGAAGTGTTCCTCAGATCTTCAGGGGCTTCAAGGGCCGTTCTGTGCCTGCCTGCAACCATGCCAGAGGTATCTTTCGGTGCAAACCACCAAGAAAAGCTCAATAATATTAGCAGTAATCCTGAAATGGGTAAAAGCCCAGCGTAAGACATTTGTTGATTGGACTAGTTGATCTTTATACCTCTCCTCCAACCCAAATCATTGTATGATTCTTTCACTTTTAATTTCAGCATTTAAGGGTGGTTTGGGATGTGAAACAGCTAAAAAACAAAAATCTGTGGCTGGTTAGAAAGCAGGTGCTGGCAAAGCTAATGACAGATATGGAAGGAGAATGCTGAGGAGCAGGGGCTGTCCAACCCTGCAGGGAGGTTGAGAGGTTTCCTGACCTTTTTGGTGCCACATTTGGGTTGGGGCACTCACTGCACATTTTTGTCATCCATCACTGTAGTGGAGCTGAGCTTGCTCAGAGCTCACCCTCTGCTGCAGAACACTCTTTTGGTTTCAGAGAGGTGACAGCTGGGGCCAGGGTGGGGTGGTGTCTTGAGAAGACCCCCAAATGCTCTTCTACCCCTCCCTGGGCTGCAGCAGGGGCCTGAACCTGGAAGAGCTGTCACTGTGTCCCTGCTGCTGCTGGGTCACTGCTAGATGGCAGCCGAGGCCAGCACTCAGGAGCTCAGCTCCCTGCAGCCGAAAACTCCTCTTCTCTGGGGGCCTGGGAGAGTGAGGGAGGTGAGCTGAAGTCCTGCTGAGTGGGCAGGTCCCCATGCCCAGCAGGAGCTGCCTGTGTCCCGCTCCCTGCCTGGGGTGCAGCAGGTCCCCAGGCTGCCTGGGCATGTGACTGAGAGCTTTGGGGATGGGTCCCACTGCTGTTTCAAGAAATTGGGAATGGGGAGATGCTATGGGGTCTGGGAGGTGCTGTGTGGATACTGGGAGCTTACATGTGCGCAGAAGGGAAGCAGCGAATCTGTGGGAGGGAGCCAGCAAGTGTTAAAACAGTATCCCTGTGGTTTGGGAGCTCCCACATCTGCCAGTTTGGGGATGGAGGGAGCATATTCTGGGCACTTCGCTCTTTTTGCACCCTGGGTACCTGTTGCAGGTGGGCTACAAGGGCCTTGCTGCAACCCCACGTACCTTTCCTTGTGCTTAACTGACCAGGATTTCTTTTTTCTTCGAGTTTTTGCTGTTCACATGATGTGTGCAAGTCCTTGGTCAGTTTTGCATGCACTTTCAATCAAGATCAAAGGTGGAGAACTGAACTTTAACCCTGAGCCTGGACCCCCCCAGCACCTGAGGGACAGAAAACCCACCTGGAGCTGCTTCCCTGCTCCAGGGTGATCTGAACGGCTCTTCCCAGCTCTGTGATGCCACCTCCCTTCCCAGAGCAGTTCAGCTCACATTCCTCATGCCCAGCAGGTCTGTGTTTGTACATTTGTTGCCTAAGGCAGTGGAAAAAAGAGAAAGATGCCTCGGGGACTGCAAAGTGATGCCGTGTTCATGTCCTTGCTCTTGGGCATTGCTGTGTGCCAGTGCCAGGTGGTGGGGAAGGAGAGGTGGCTGTGCCAGGCATTGGGATAAACCTCCTTGTCAATTTTGGGGGAACCCAGACCCACTGAGCTGTCTGATGGAAGGAGGAGGGTGCTCTGCTCTGCAACAGCCCTGTCCCTGCAGGTGTCACGTTCCTCCCAGAGGTGTCTGGAGTCCCCCCTGCCTCCTTATGGAGCATCTCCATGGGGCACTGGGGAGCCCGTTGTGGATGCCCCTCATCCCAGGGTGTGCATGTAAAGGGGTCCTGCTCCTCCAAAGGAGCTTGGGGGCGAGCTGCTTTCCTCTCCTTTGCCCCTGGTTTCTCCCCTCCCACAGCTGTGGGGCAGCCGTGCTGCCAGCAGAGGCGATCGACTCGGAGTCCCCGGGGAGAGGACCAAAATGTTTAGAGGAAATTAAAAATTGAAAGGTTCTGTAGCTCTGCAGCTCTCCCTAAAAGCCAGGGTTAAGCAAAACACCAGCAAGGTGTGTGCTGCAGGGATTTGCTAATGGACTGGGGGAGGTGGGGGGTCTGGGGTCAGCCCTGGCAGATGGATGGAGCTGGGGCAGGTGGCTCTTCTTTCCCTGCTGGGCTGGGGGGAAGCAGGTGCTGGGAACGTGGTGTCCCTGTGGCTGGGGCCATGCACGTAAGAGCAGAGCCACGCCTGGACCACCTCGAGAAGGACCCTGGTACCCCTGGCACGTGGGTGGGTCTGGGAAGGGTGAGGAGAGGTGCTCTGGGCAGGGATGTTGTTCTGGGGGGTGTTTATAGAGGAGTTTCTCCCGGCTGCCTGGCCCCGGCGGTAATCGGGTGCTTGGGGTTTTAAACGGGATGTCAGGAAGGGTTTGGCTGGCGAGGAGGATGGGAAGTGACAGCTCGCTTTGGATGAGCAGCGCGCTGCAGCGGTGGCCGAACACCTCCCTCCCCCCCGGCGCTGTGGCCAGGCAGGAGCGGAGCTCGGGGCTCGCCGGCTGCGCGCGGTGCAGGTCCGGGTGGGACTCTGCGAGGGGAACATTTTCCAGATCCATGCATCAGCCCATCCCTCCCCACCCTTCTGCACTCTTGAGTCAAGCCATGCTTTGCAACGTGGTGTTCACTTGAGCGAATCACTTGGGCTTGAAAACCAAAATTGAGTGCTTCTGACCCTAAAAACATTTGTCTTTTTATTTTAGATGGGTTTTTTTGAGGTGGAAATTGAATCTTTTCCTTGTTTGGGAAGGATAAAAGTGCCTTCAACCCTGCATCAGATTGTTTCACTTGACCCACGAATAAATGCTTTTCTTTCCTCTGACCTGGAAGGCTTTCTTTTTCTTTCCATTTGGCAAGGAAAAGGGAAAAGCCAAATCTTGGTACAGGTCACTGCAAAATAAGGTCTGGAGCTGGAGCTTTTCAGCCTGAGCCTGTGCCAAGACCCATCAGCTCTTCCCTCCGGTCCCTGGAGTGGCTCCCTTTTTCTTGAAGTAAAAAGCCCTGGGTTTGCCTTGCATTTTGCTGGGAGAAAATGACTGCCGGGCAGGAGAGCAGCCTCTGGCTGCTGGGTTTCAGACGAGCAGAGATGGGGATGGTGCTTGTGCCTTGCTGGCTTTTTGGGGGGACATCCCTGGGATGGTTTGTGCCAGCTGGCCACCACTGCATCTCTGCAAAGGCCCGTTTGGGTGGCTTCGGGGGAAATGCCAACAGACTCCTGCTGGCGGGAAGGAACGTGAAGGAAATGTGAGACAGCAATGCTGCTGGGGCATCCCTCAGGTGGGAAGAGGGTCAGTGCTGCCTTGCAGCTGAACCAGGGCTGTGCTCTGGGGCTAGGTACTGGCTGCAGGAATCTGTGTGCACCCTGTCCCACAGAAACAGGGGCTGTGGGCGTCCTTCTGAGCACCCCTTGCATCCCAGTGAGGTCTCCCATCTCTCCATCTTGGGCCTAGCTGCTCTGGTGTTGTTTCCAGCATCAATGGCACCACTCCAAGCACAGCATTCAAAGGAGGGGGAGAAAGGAGGGAGCTCCTTGTGGGTGCTGTGGAATGCCTTGACCTTGCAGGCAGCAAGAAGGGGGGCAGATGGCGTGGGCTGTTCTGCCTCCAAAGTTTAGGACTAGTTGGATTTGGGACCGCTGCCGGTGAAACCCTTCCCTGGTGCTGCGGCAGGAGGTGAAGATTGGCTCCTTCCTATTGACAGTGAGTTGGCAGGGCAAGTGAGGAGGGCTTGGGATGGCCGAGGCTCCCCCTGGCCCCTGCTGCCCTCGCCCTGCGTGTGAGCGGGCTCCTCATCCCCTCCCTGCTGCCAGGAGGTTTCTTTTCTGATTCAGCTCTTCCAGGGCAGAAGCTGATTGCAGAGGGGTTGCGATCTCACTTGTGCTTTTAATCCCACTGCTGTCAAGCTCCATTAGGAGGTTTGGCATCACCTCGCTACCTCTGGGGCCGGGCCGCCGTTTGCCCAGCCTGAAATGAGGACAAGTCTGGGCTACGCCGGAGCGGGCAGGGGCCGGGGAGGCAGGGATGCTTTAGGGGCCGTGGCTGCCCCCACTGCTCTCCCCTGCACTTCCAGACATGGGGAGGGGCTGCAAGAAGTGTGAGACCAGATCACTGTGGTGGCCTGGCCGCTTCGGGAGCAGGATAGAGAGGAGCTGGGCAAGAGCCGCTCCCCGGGCACTGAAGGTGCTCGGAACCCTCCCGGCGCCGCAGGCTCAGCCCCCGCGCTGCTGCAGCCGCAGGCGGGTGNGGCCGGGCTGCGTGCGGAGCCGGGCATCCCGCCCCTGCTGCCGCATGCGGCTCCTCGGGGCGGGGGGCTGCGGGAAGGGAAGCTAGTGGGCCAGAAACTGGGGCTGAGCGCCCTGCCCAGCCGCACCAAGTGGGCTGCACGGCTCGGCAGTGCGAGGGGAAGCTGCTGCCGCGCATCCCTGTCCTGGCCACCGATGCCCCGTGAGTAGCTTCCTGGATTTCCAGGCCCGTGTGCTGCAGGGAGGCTGCCCTACGACCAGCCCGGCTCATCGGTGCTCTCCTGGGCTTGTTCACAGCCGTTTTGAAGCTCTGTCTGCCCATGGGCTTGCAGTTACCTGGAAAGGAGCTGACAAGAACATGAGGAAGGGCAGGGAAGGTGGGATACAGAGAGCCAGAGCCCTGCAGGCTCCTGGGGGCTGGCTGGGTGGTCACTGGGGTAATATCTCAATCTTCCCTGATCTCCCTCTCATCTATGCCAAAGGAGAGTAGAGCCAGGCTTCTCTTCAGCCCACGGCCAGGAGCAGCCAGGGTTTGGGCAGGCACTGCTGTCTTGACTGTGGCCAGAATGTGACTTTGAAAGGCTCCTGCATAGCCAGGAAGGTTGGAGAGGCCTCTGCTCCCTAAAGAAAGAGGGGAAAAAACCTTCCAGTGGAGCTCTTAGCCCTGCCCCCTGTGCTGGGGCTTAGGGGTGCTGGTTTGGGTTGGGGTAGCACCACTGCACCCCTTGCTCCTCGCTGATGTCTCCTGAAGCTTGTCAGCGCACGAGCCTGACTTCTTCCCTGTGGGTTTGCCCCGTGCTGCCCTGTCCCATGGGTGGCCGTGGGTGATCCCTGGGAGGATGCTCCAACCAAACCACAGAGCTTGTGTTACCATGAGCCGGGAGAGGCGGTCGGTGCATGTGTGCTAGGGTCACACTTGGCTGGAAGGAGTTCATTTTCTGCTCTGTCTGTCCTCCTCACTCCCCTAAGCATCACCCCAACTCCCCCTCTGGGGCTGGGATGGGCTTTTCCCTGTGCCTGCTGCTGGCCCTGCCTGGAGCCACAGGAACCACAAATCCCACTGGGCATGTTTTCCCTCCCAGTGCCCACAGCGATCGCTGGGCCTCTGCCAGGACAAGCAGGGCTGTGGCTTGGCAGGCACAGAGACCCCTCAGCGATCGATGCACCAGGGAAATCCCTGCCTCTCGTGAGAGCCGACCAGCATCTCCCCTAACCAGGGGCTCTTGCAGGAGCACTGGAGCAGGGCAGAACGTCCTTGATGGAGAGCCCCAGCTTGCTCACAAGGTGGGGCATTTCCTTCCTGGAGCCAGGAAAAGCGGTTCAGATCCACCTGGTATTTAAGCTTCATGTTTGTGGGTGGGCAAGAGGAAAGATGTGTCTCATGCCAGAGCCGTATCCACTAGCGATGGAAAGGGTGTCAGCACTTTCCCCGTGGGATCCCTGTGTTGGCTGGGAAAAACCCTGCTTCCTCACACGTGCTGGGCAAGGAGGGTGAAAATCAACAGGTTTTTTAATTTCTCCGGGTTTTCCACAGGCACCACCATTCTCGTAGCTATCCCAGTGGATACAGCTGGTGGTGTTTGTCCCTTCCCCCTTTTTTATCCCAAACTTGCCCAGACCCCACGCCAGGGAGCCTGTTCCCTTAGTGTGGCTCTCTCTGTGTCTCCTGGGGAGGACGAACGTGGACGGATGTGTTTACTCAGCTCAGGGCAAACATCCCGGGTTCTGACTGAACAGTCCAAAATGGAATTTGGGATATTCCCCCACATCTGAACTATCTCGAGGTGAGGTATAGTGCATTCCCAGCTCCTGGCAGGGTCTAGGAGCATACGGATAAAGCACCCCATGGGCTACCCAGATTTGCCCTCCACAGCTTCAAATCCTGTGCCTTGATACCCCTGGACTCTCGAGCTTCTTCCTGTGCCCCGGGGATGGGGAGACTGAGCCAGCTGAAGGAGGGAAGCAGTTTGTGCTCCCAGGCTGATTCTCCGGGAGTGCGAGGGGTTAATACTACCCTGCTGCCTAATCACAGCCCAAAGCTGCAAACCCCCACCCCAGGGGAACATCACTGCAGCTCTGGATGTAAAATACTCAAGCCTGAGCTTAATGATATTTATCTTTGGGAAGGAGAAGTCATAACTCTGGCTAACGACATTACCCAAGGCTCATCCTGTCTCTCCTCCCGCGCAGACGGAGGGGCAGCCCTGCGTGTCCCTGCGTGTCCCTGCGTGTCCCTGCACAGCGTGGACAGCCCTGGTCCTCGACACCCGGGCTGGAGTTCCTGGATAGTCGTGATGGAGAAAGATTCTCTTTTGGGGAATGCATCCTCCCTTGAGCAGCTCCTGAGGGAAAACAGCCGTCTGCCCCATTCAGTGGGTGCGCAGGTGCCATGGCGCATCTCTCCCCCAGCCCACTGCGGTGGGGGGTCTCTGCAGTCCACAAAACACATCAGATCTGGGGGAGCGCAGCTGCACAGAGACCTTCCTGTGACACTGCTGCATGGGTGTGTGTGATCCCTGGGTTGCAGGATGGGCGCATCCCTCAGATGATGGAGATGCTGGGGCTGCCGGGCAGCTCCCGCTGAATGTTCCCTGTGTGGCTGAGCCCATTTTCAGTGTTTGTGCAGGCAAGAGCGAAGCCACCGAGGTGCACAGTGGCTAATGAGTGCACATCTGGCGTGGGAAATGTGCTGTGCAGAGGGAAGCTGTGCATTATCTCCCCTGAGCTCTCCCTAGGGAACAGGCAGGCTTGGGAGGCTGTGGCCCTATGCTCCGGGATGAGGATGAGAGGCAGGAAGGTGCAGGAAGGGGTGAGGGTATCACGGGATCGTGCTGAGACACTGTAACCTGTGCACACACTCTTCCCACGACCAGAAACACAGAAACACGCTCTGGCTGACTCCCAAGGACCTTTCCATGTGTTAATCCCCCATTTTCAGCCCAGCAGCCCTGGTGTTGAGTGCACAAGGCAGCTAGAGAGCTTGAAACCTGTGAGGAGCAGGCTGGATGCTGGCGAGGATGGAATTTGGCACTGTCAGGCTTTTTCTGATTGATACAGCAGCCTTGGGCTCTGCCGAAATGAAAATAAAAGCAAGATCTAGTACAGAACAGAATAAATTCTTCTGCCAGCAGCTGCGGGTTCAGCTCCTGAGCATCCTCCGGCATCAGCATTTTGGGCTGGTGGAAATGCTGGCCTGAACAGGAGGGAAATGATTGATGTGCTGGAGAGCAGGGGGTGAGGTGCACCCAGGCGAGGGCACCTGGGAGTGCCGGGCTCCGCAGCAGGGCTGGGGCTCTGTGCACACACCTGGGCATCTCGTGGGCTTTGCATGTGCAGATATCGTGGAGGAGCACCTAAACAAGGACTCACTGAGTTACTTATCTGGATGGTCATCCTCATGAAGCAGGGTGTGAAGCATCGCTGTGGAAAAAGAAGTCTGGGGGCTTAGATTTTTTTACAGCAGAGAAAAAACAGAAGGAACCAAAAGTATTTCATGGTTTAATTTTAAAGCTAGTCAGTGAAATCCTTTCCAGCACAGGAAAGATGGAATTTTATAAAACCTGCAAGAACTTCCCGTGCTGATACGAGATTAGCTGCAACACTTACAAGCCTTAAAGTCAATTGTACCTGTGGGTGCTGCAACATCTGAGGGCTGCAGAGGGGGAGAGTCTGGCAGGCTCATGATCCCTTTTTTGCCAGGGTACCTGTGTTCCTGGGGCCCAGGCATGCTGAGCTGGCAGCAGCTGATCCCGAGATGCCAGCAAGACAGGATGCTTTGCAGGTGCTTTGCGTTGCTCTTGCCCCAAAACAAACTGAAATAAGAAATTGACAAATATTTTGTATCAAACTGCCACTTGATTTGCCAGTAGCACTAACCTCACGCGCTCCGAGCATGCCAGCTGAGGCTACCAAACCATGAGGTTTTTTAAAACCACACTGACTGAAAACAAAAACTTCGGCTTTAATTTTCTTCCCTGTTGTGGAGCATCTGGTGCCCCTGTTTCTGAGCTTTTTCCAGCCACCACCAAGTGGGAATCCCACCTTCTCTGTTCTGTTTGGTCACCCATGCATTGCTTTAAAAAATAATGAAACAACAATAGGAAAGACAGCTTGAGGGGGAAAAAATGAGACCAGCATTGGAATCAGGCGAGCTGGTAACCTGCTCGCTGGAGCGATGCCGCTTCACATTCGCTTTGTTGTGACCTCCTGCAGTGCCCGCTTGCTTTGGGCTGGAGCCACGGGGGTGATGGAGGAGCATCGTCTGGATCTGGGCAATCTCAGCTCTGTGTGAGCCAAGTGACTCCTTAATCCCAAAGAAACTCTTTTCCATGTCCATCCATGGAAACGGCAAAATGTCAGTTCCTGAATTAGCTGTAATAATGCCTCCCATGGCCTTGGCAGCGCTTGCTGGGGGGAGAAGTGGCTCTCCCTGCATCCTGGGCTGTCATCACTTCCTCGCATCCTGCCCAGAGCAGCCCAGGAAATGACTTTGTCACTTTTCCTGGCCTCCTCCTCCTCCGTGCTTGCCTGGATGTCTCTAATTCCCATCCCTCCAGCAGCTCTGAAGCCCAGCTAACGGGAAAATGCATCTCTACCACCCTCCACAGAAATACTCCGTGTGCTTGTTTCTCTCGCTCTGTGCTTCTCTGTACTTGCCAGGCCCCTGATGTGCTGGAGTGGATGATGTGGATTCTCCTTTTGGCAGGGGAATAGGGAGGCTGTGTGCAGGTGTCTGTGTGTGCCGCACAGCCCTTCCTTCATCCCACAGCCAGCAGGCGCTTGGATCCTGCAGTACAGAGGGTAAGTGCAGTGACAGGATCCACTTATCTCGCCTTTGCATTTCATAATTCATCCTGCCCTTTTGCTAAAGGCGCAGAGCCGTTTGCATCCAAACGAGCATTTATTTCCTCCCGGCTCAGCTCTGCTGCTGGATCCCAGGGAGAAATCAGCGGGTCGGGCTCCTGCCACCAGCAGTGAACAGCTGCAAGGGCTGGGCTGGAAGAACGGGGAGAGCAATCCGTGCCCAACAGGATGCCCTGACGGACGGCAGGCTGATGGAGGAGAAGGTGAGTGGTGTTTTCTGCCCAGCTTTATAGCTTGCTCTGCAGGGGGGAAAAGTATCAGTGGTGTCTTGTGCTTAGAACCTGAAGTGCAGGAGAGTTTGACTGCCTCGCCGTAGCAGAGATTCTGCGTTAATCCCACCAAGGCACACTGCCTTGCCATGGCTTTCATGCCCTGTTGAGACCAAAATTGGAGAGACACAGGCAAACACATGTTCTCCTGGCACAGTAATGCTCACACTCACAGCGGTCAGCTCACGGTGCAAGGCATGAGATTCAATTATCGTTATCGTGGCTCGCAGCAGTGAGCAGCACTCAGCTTCCAAAGGCGATGCCAACTGCCAGCCGTACCTCCTCCACCTTAAACTGTGGGTTTAGAGCTTCAAAGCTTCCCAACAGCTGCAAACTCTCACTCGGGGCAATACCTTTTATGCGTGTGTGGCTTCCCAGTGCCAGCATGGGCTTGGGGCACACAGCAATGGGCCAAGCTTGCAGCAAAGCTGGCAGTGCCTCCGGCCGTGCACCGGGAAGCCAGTGTCTGCTAAGAGAGACGTGTTTTACAGGGAGTCGTGGGGAGAGGGGGGGGTCATTCTGTCTGAAAAATGGTGGATAGGCTTGGTGGGGCATCCCCACCCCTGGTCCTGGCTCATCTCTGTGGCACTGGTGTGGGATGGGTTTTTCTCCCGGCTGTGGCAGAGGCAGAGGAGTATGAGTAGCTGGGACATGGTGAATGGATCGAGCCAGAGCCTCTGGACACCCAGCATGGGGCTGAGGCAGTGGTGACATCAGGAGACACTGTTAGGGACGAGGGTGCTCAGGGGACTGCAGGAGTGGCTTTGGGGTCCCTGGGGGGCCGCAGGACCCGGGCATGGGGATATTGCAGGTCTGACAGTGCCTGGGGTGCTGCAGGGCTTGGCTTTGGGGGTAGCTTGCAGGTACCCAAGATTTCGGGGTTGCTGCCAGTGTGCGCTCCCCGGGAGAGGATCAGGCTTGGTGTGTTTTCAGTGGCTGTCCCCCCTCTTTCCCCTGCCGTGGGGCCGGGGCCAGGGGCGGTGCTGGGGGCGGCAGCTCCGGCCTCGGCAAACTCCTCCCCCGCGGCCGGACCCGCCTGGGCGCTCCCGCTCCACCNCGCCCGCTCCTGCCCGGCCCGGGCGCCCAGGTACGGCTCGGGCATCCCGCCCCGCTCCGCGGCTCTCCAGGGGCGTCGCGGGCAGGGAAAAGCTCTGGCAGGGATTGGGGCTGCGACGGGAAGGGGGAAGCCCGGGCGGTGGGGGGCGCCGAGCACAACCGGCTGGGATGCTCGGGTGGGATGCTCCCTGCAGCGTCCTGCTCCCAGCACCACCCTGCTCCCAGCACCATGCTGCTCCCCGCATCCCGGGGCTGCGCCGAGTCCCTGCCTCACAGCTTCGTCCGGACGAAGCTCCGGGGTTGTGGTGCCCTACAAGATCCTGACTCGTTTTCTCATGGTTGTGTGGTCCGACTTTGCACTGTGCTGGGTTTGTTCAGGCCCCGTGAACTCTGATGGCAGCTCGGGTGGGTAGGACAGAGTTTTCCCATCTCTAAACCTACTTCTTTGCAGCAGCTTGGAAGTTTTGGAGGTCCCAAGCCTGGGGGTTAGCCTCCTGCTCCCTGTCCGGGGGCCCAAAGCTTTGCCATTCATCAAGGACATGCCAGCCCATCAAATCGCCAACCTCACCACCAAACCTCTCCACAGAAATGGTGGCTGCCTTTGCTGAAGTGGAGGAAATCAAATCCTTTTGTTTATTCCGAAGGATCTCTGTTTTATCTCCCACCGGGCTGCAGTAATTAAAGGAGACCTGTGCTTGAGCTATTTGCCTGGCTTTTGTTTTCTCTTAAGGTTATCCTGGAGGATTTTATTCCCTCCAAAAGGGCGTGTGGAAACATTTAATGTTTTCAGCTGTATTTCATTTGTGTACTATTGATTGTCTCTCCAGCAGAGAGATTTTCTCAGGGGTGGTGGAATATTCCACCCTGACGGAGGCTTGTGTTTCTGGGGCTGTTTTTTTCCCCTTTCCCAGCTTTGCCCCTTGCTTGCCTAAGCCTCAGAACTCCCTGTGATGCTGTTTGAGGGATACCGCGTGTCCTGGGGCTGCTGGTTGGCATTCAGCATCATTCCTGCAGGATCCAAAGGGTTGTATCCTGGGCTTTGCCAGGGATTGGGAGAAATGGCTTTTCCTAGGAAGGACTTTTTCACCTGTTGAGAAGCCAAGAGGGGAGAGCATCACTAGGCTGCCGTTCTCGATGTGATGGTGGACATTGGATCAGTGAGTCTGATCCTATTCCAGCACCATCTCTGCTGGGAAATCCTCATCCATGTCTTTGCAAAGTGCTGGATTTCAGCCTGGCCACAGGCCTGAGGACAGCCAGCTCCAGAGACCTGCTTAGGAGAGGTAGCCCAGCCCTGCACTGTTCCAGCCCAAAAGACCCTTTGCAGGGTGGAAATCAGGTGTGAAGGATTTTCCACTTGGCAAAGTCTCCTCTGGAGAAATGCAGAGCATCCTCCAGCCGTTTTGCAAAGGGCATTTTGGGTGCATGGAGCGACAGGAGAGCCGAGCAGCTGTGTGTGTCTGCTGGGAGGAGTTAGGGTGGAGCGTTGAGAGGAACTCTGCTCCCCGCTGGTGCAGGATCACCCACCTGAGCCATGGGCACGAACAGGAACACAAGATATGCTCCTATTTCTGGGAGCTGCTCGGTGGTCGTGCCTCAAATCCGATCACCCCCAGGGCAAGTGGCAAACAGAAATAAGGTCAGGCCGTGGTGTTCCCTTTGTTCCCTGCCCCGGCTGCCTCCTCCCCCTCCATCCTTGCTGCCCCCCATCCTTTCTGGCGTCTCTGCCCTCCTAACCTTCCCTGTTGCTGCTTTCCCACCAGGATGAAATATTTATCGTGGCTCCGTTACCCTTGTTTTCTTGAAAGCGAGTTTCACACTTCATTTGCAGGAGACATTCAGAGACTTCACGTTGGGTTTTCCTTCTCGCTGGGCGCGTGTGGCGGTGCGTGCGTGACCGCCCCGGCCGGCCCTGCTCCTGCCGGATCGGGCTGCGTGAGGTGGAGCATCCTGAGTGATGGATGAATCTGTAGCCCTGCTGTGTTTTAAATCAACGAGGAAAAAAATAGCTGGTCTGAAATCCAGCAAAGAGCTGAGCTCTGCAGAGCTGGCCCATCCGTGCCCGGCTGTATTGCGCCTCCTTGCTCTGGTGGGATGCAGTGGGTGAAAGGAGTGTGAGTAGTCCTGTCAAACAACTGCAGGTGAGCTTTGCCCATAGCTTTATGGAAAGGTCATTCCTGGACCTGATCCTGGAATGACACCATTTGGATTTACCACAAACAGTGGGGGCTGGGCTGGGCGCTGTGCCCTGCGTTAGACCCCAGAGCAGTGTGTGTCTCCGGCTGTCCCCGGTGTGTGCAGCCCTGGGGTTGTGGTCCAGGGTCCCGATGGATGGGCCGTCTCTGAGATGGTGGCTTGGACAGCAGAGCTGTGGCTGGGTGACCCTGTCCATCCCATGGGGTGTTTGTCTCCAGATGGGCTGCCCTTCCACAGCACACCATCGGCATCGCTGTGGGTACTGTGGGTGTCTGAGGTGTCCAGCAGGAAAGGGGACCCGTGGCTTTCCCGTCCCTGCATGGGGCACCTTTCTAGGAGGAGAGGACCTCAGGTCAATATCAGTGGATTCACTCTGGCTGTGTGGGTGAGAAGGGCAGGAGGGGCTTCCCAGTGTGTGTCCTGAGGATGGGAATCTCTGGAGGTCAGTGGCTGTAAGCTCCTGTTCCCATGGGTGACGTAGCTGTCACTGGGTCTGTGTCCCACTGGGAAGGATGAGGCACGTGGGCTCCTCATGGGTGGTGTCAGTAGCAAGGGTTTCCTTGGCTCCCTGGTGGGTTTCCGTGGCTCGCCAGTGGTGAGGTTTGGGCTGGTTCCCCTCCAAGCTGGCTGGTTTTTAGCACGGCCACTTTGTGGTGCCCTTGGGAGGGGAGGGCAGCTCATCCCTGTGCCATGTCCAGCTCTCTGCCTGGGTGACCTGTTGTGGCTCCCATGCAAATCCCACCCTGCTCCTGCTATGGGGGGCCTTAGAAACACAGGGGGAAGTTACAAACACGTGTGTCCCCAAGGCTAGGAAAGGGTCACCCACAGGCCCTGGACATGGGCATCCAAGCTCTGGGCAAGTCACGTCTCCTTCCTGGAGCTCAGGGATGAGCAGCTGGTGGCAGCTGCCACATTGGGCAGACAGAGGCAAATGAAGAGGAGATCAGAGACTTTTCTGGGTTGTTTTTTGGATCGCAGTCACAAAGGCACACTTCCAGACCCAGCAGCTGGCCCTGATGTCTGGCCCCACAAAAAAAGAGACAGTCTGTCTGCCTTGTGCTTTCGGGGAGGCTCCGAGAGCCCTCCCGACTGTAGTACTGGTGCACGTGGGAGGCTCCTCTCTCTGTACTGCTGCCTGAATGCAATTAGGCTTTAATGAGTCATTAAAATAAATCTCTGTTTCTACTCCAAGCGAACATGCCGGGGGGTGCTGACAGTCGGAGCAGCAGGTCTTGCATCATGTGGAGGCAGAGGCTGCCCTTCCCCGCGCCCTCCTCCCCAGGGCCAGCACCCTCCATCTCCCTTTCCCTTGGACAAAAGGACATTTCCAAAGCACCATGCAGATTAGCAGCTCCTGTGAGAGCGGGATTAAGCTATAACCAGCCCTAGGGTTGTGTTTGTTGTTGGAGGAGCTGTGATCTGGTGGGTTGTCTGTTCCCTGGTGCCAAAGGGCACCTGCCCAGCTGGAAGCGGGCAGAGGTGTACCTGGTTTGCCAGAGGTGCCGATGGCCATGTCCTGCTTAACCCTTACCTGGATCTGGTGGGCAGCTGGGGGAGATCTCTGCTGGCCCCGCAGCTGGATGGAGATGAATGTGAGGCAAGCAGCAAAACATGAAAGGGGAAGTGCAGTGAATCACCAGGAGGCATGCATAGAGCTCTCCTACCTGTAATGTAAATGGGATTTAAAGACCTCCTGAGCCCAGAGCAGGGATGGTGGCCCCTCACCTCCTGGGCAGACACAAGGCTCATCTCCCTTCATTTCTCTTAGCTGGTAAACAGTGCAATTACCCCAGTATGATGTCTTTGCTAATTGAATCCCTCCACAGTGGCTGTCTAGCTGGCACACTTGCAGGCAGGAGGGCAGATGCTGCCAGGACACAGGGGGACATCCCCCGTGCGTCCCTGAGGAGCAGCACCCCTCAAACACTCGTCACTGTTTCAGCCACCAGTCCCCAGGCTGCGGGAGGGCACGGGTTAAACCCAGGGGGTGAGACAGAGAGTTTATCCTGTGTTTTATTTTAGCAGAACACGTAAACTGGGTGACGCCGAGGCACAGCGGGTCCGCCCCGGCACAGTGCGGGTGGCGTGGCCCGGTGTGCTGTGCCAGGGGGACTGCAGCTGATGGGATTACAGAGGCTCCAGCCTCATCCAGAGCTTCTCCCCTGGGCTTTGCTTTCGGGAGCAGAACTTGCTGCTACACGGAAAGGTTTTGCACAAGTTGTGTTTCACGTGCCAGGCCAGGAGGAACTGGGATAGAGCAGCAAGGACAGATCCGTGTGGGAAAAGGGAAACTGGGGAAAGAATTTTCATGGGTATGGTGGAAGTGAGGTGGGAAGGCTGAGATGGCAACCATGTCCAGGGCGAGGAGGGTGATAATGATGTGGTGCCTTGGAGGAGAAGCTGTTCTGGGGGTTGTTTCACAGAAAGCTGCTGAGAAACTGGCTTAATGAAAAAAAACCTTCGGGGGGAAGCTCACTGCTGTGCTTGGTTGGATCTTGTTGGGGATGCTCTGTGGGGTTCCTCTTAACAATGCTTCTGGGATTGATCCTCCTCTTCCACTGTGTGCCCGGGATGAAGACGCGTTTGGTGTCACGGAGTGCCCGGTGGAATTAGCCCCACTGGAGAGCAGAGCATGCTCCTTCCTGTGGGGGAGGAGCAAGAAAATCAAACTGGGGAGAAGATCGTATATCTATGTAGTGTGTTTGCAGCCCCCAGGGAATGCAGGGATTCAGCTGAGCTCTTCATGTCCCCGCTCTGATGGGAAGAGCCCACTGGTGTGAGGAGTTGAAGGTTTCATCTTGGAGCATTGAGGGTGCTGAGGAGACGTACCCAGGGCTGGGAATGAACAGTGGAGCATCCTTGAAGGGAGGCTGGCTCCATCACATTGCAGGGGAGAGCCTGGGGCAGGTGCTGGGAATGCTGGCTGACGCTGGGGAAATACCTGTGCTGTGCTGGGGCCTCGGCACAGGGTTAGATCAGCTGTGGGATACCCACAGCAGCACGAGGTGCAAATGCCATGGGTGGCATTGGGGTGGAAGCAAACAGCCCTTCCTGCTCCTTCCCAATGTCACAAGGATCTTTTGCTGGACATTGTAAGCACCCATTGTGACGAGGGCAACATGGGGTGCAAGATCCAAGCCCTTGCTCTCCCGGTCTGCGTCCTCCAGGGACCCACGACACGGCAGCATCCAGCCCGGGCTCTGGCTCTCCGCGCACCGTGGCCATGGGCCAGCTCCCAAGCCTTTAGCACACGTGTGTGGGAAAATTCTCCAGCTTTTTTGGCAAGGGCCGGCCTCACCTGGGACACATCCAGCGTTCTGGCTCGCTGCAGCCGCGGCACAGGCGCTGCTGCTGCAGCTGCTCCTCAGGGATGTGTGGGTGCTGGAGGGCCGGTGCCTGCGGCAGGGACGCTGGCCAGGTGCTGCCTGGCTCCGGAGCGCCCGTGGGATCTGACGTGCGGGATAATCTCAAAAGCCCTTCTCAGTGTGACTTGGCTCCGTGCCACCGGTTCTGTCCCCGGTTATTTCGGGCGCGCGGCGGCGCGGCTCCCCAGCACGCGTTCCTGGCCTGGGCCACGCGGGGCTTTTGCCAGGAGCTGCCCCAGGAGGAGCCCTGGCACAGCGGCGGGAGATGAGCCGTGTGGATCGGGCCAAGGATGTTCCCATTCTGCATCCCGCTGTGGGCTGCCCACGTCTGACACCGTCCCCGTGCCTGCACACCCCCCTTCCCGGGACCGCGTCCACCCACCCTGGCTCCCAAGCTGGGCTGACTGGGAGCTAGCTGAGCGAACACAGCGGGTAGGAGACGTGTGGGGGGTGAGGAGGGAGCTGTCAGGCTCCTGCCCTGGGTTTTAAGCCACCCTGCAATGAGGAGGAGCTGCAACGGGGTTGTAATTATATAGAGACTTGCCTTGATCCAGGTGTAACCCTGGCTGAGCCACAGGGTTTGCTGTCTGTGTGGGTTTGCGGGGGCAGGGTGGGGTGACAGTCTCTTCTGTGTCCCTCCATTGTATACACGGCTGTGGTTAATCCACACGGGCAGGCGAGACGGGATCCGAGTAGTCGCTTAAGGAGATAAAGCGCAGATGAGATGCCCAAGTAACGAGATGCCGGGATAATCCATGCCTGAGACGTCCTGGCCGGCAAAGCCGCCCTTCCTCCAGAAGTCTGAGAAGTGCTGGGAGGTCTCGCAGGGAAAGGAATCAGGATGTGCCAGGGCTTCACACACCTGGACGGAGCTCGGAGGGGGGTGCTTGGTCCTTTGTGGCCGTAAAGACAATTGCTGTTGGCAGGGAAGTTCTCCTGGGCTCCCACAGGGCAGGACGAGGCCTGGCATGGGAGGCAGTGAGCCTGGGTGGGCAAGAAGGTGGTTTTTGGCAGAGTTTGATGGCCGGGAGAAGGGATCTCCTGGGCTCAGTGGTCGGGAGCAGTGTCACAGCAGGAGCACAGCCCCTGATACCCCCCCGGGCACTGGCGTCTGGCTGGCAGCTTCCACCCCGAAGGCATTTGATTTTATTTTCGTTGTGATTAATCATCTTGCCTTTTCCACAAAGCTTTTGCAAGAAAAGAGCTGGCTTCACATCCATGGTATTTTGTCTTTCCCATCCCTGGGCTGGGAAGAGGCAGTGGGGAGCCTTGGGGAGCTGGTCCAGGTGGTGGAGGGAAAGCAAGGGCAGACTTGCAGCAGAGCACAGGATTTTGGGTTTTGATGACTGACTGTGATTCACTGGAGCATCAGCTGGGGGAGGTGTCACCTCTGCGACCTGGCTGTCCTTGTGGTGGCCGGGAGTAGGGTGTTTGCTGCAGCAAAACTGCTGGGAAAACCCCACGTGGCTCAAGGCACCAAAGGCAGAACAGCAGGAAAAAGCCTCGGGGAGGAAATGGGTCACACCAAACACCCTTTCTGCTGGGAAACACCTTATTTGGGGTTCTCTGCAGCAGGCTGAAGTAAAAGGTTTCCCAGCTGCTGCTGTGATTTCTGTCTGCAGACTGGTCCAGACTCCAGTATAACTCCAGCAGAACCAGCAGCAGGTTCAGCTGATTCATTAATTAGAAGTTTAAAGGCTTCACAGTGCCCCAGGGGTTTGCCACCTGGACAGGAAGCCTGGGGGCGAGCACTGGCACCAGAGGGGGGCTGCTAGCTCCATCCGACATTGCCATCGCTCTGGGTACAATTTCCTTTGGCTCGGCTCGTTCGTGGGTGTTTCTGCTCCCCCGTGGCTCAGTTTATTCCCTCAGCATGGAGCCCCTGCCGTGCAGGGAGGTCGCAGGAGCCCAGCCTTGCCCGTGCCTTGCCCTGCCCCATGGCTGGGGGTTTGCAGCAGAGGGCTGATCCCCCCGGATCTCGCCGGGCTGGGACCGTGAGGGGCAAGTCACAGCCGCCGGGGAGCTGCCCTGTTGTTTGCTGCCATAATCTGTTTTGAAAAGGCAGCCCCTGATGCTGGCTTTTTCCAATTAGGCCCTGGGAGATGACTCTGGTGAGGCAGCGGCCGGTCTAATTTACCAGGCAGACATTTCATTGAATTATCCCGTGAGCTGCAGAGCAAAACCAGGAGAGCAGAGCCTGGGTCGGAGCAGACTCGTGGCAAGGTTCGGCATGATGCTCACGGTGGATACCCGTGCCCTGCCCCTGCCCAAACCTGCTCCCGAGCTCTGGTGTGGGTGTTTGACCCCTGTCGGGCAGCAGGGATGAGCTCGGGGCTGGTGGGACACCCGGGGTGAGTAAGGACGGGGGTGTCAGCCGGGCTGGGAGTGCTGGTGGCTGGCAAAAACCTCGCCATCGGCTCGCAAACCATGCCAATCTGCTACGGACGTCACTGAAGGAGAATAAATACAGAAGCCTGAGGTGCCACTCGTTCCCAGAGTCACTTTTCAGGCCGTAGCTTTGCGCCGTGAGGCAACATCAGTTAAAGGAAAGGTATCTCTGCAGCAAGCGGCTCTGCCCGCCCGGAGCGGCTCGGCNTGGGAGTGCTGGTGGCTGGCAAAAACCTCGCCATCGGCTCGCAAACCATGCCAATCTGCTACGGACGTCACTGAAGGAGAATAAATACAGAAGCCTGAGGTGCCACTCGTTCCCAGAGTCACTTTTCAGGCCGTAGCTTTGCGCCGTGAGGCAACATCAGTTAAAGGAAAGGTATCTCTGCAGCAAGCGGCTCTGCCCGCCCGGAGCGGCTCGGCAGCGCCGGGGTCCCGCCCGGAGC
>WEIT01009729.1:238609-267216 GCA_013389985.1 Dryoscopus gambensis | reverse complement strand
TCGGCAGCGCCCCGGTCCCGCCCGCGCCCGGCCCCCGGGGACAGTCCACCCCGGGTCGCTCCCCAAGCGGCAGGGAGGCGTGGAAATCCTGATTTTACTGAGGTGATTTATGTGCCGGAGGGTCCCCGCGGCCACCCGTGGGTTGTTGGCTCTCCTGAGCCGCCCAGGAGCCGGGGAGCAGCGGGTGCCAAGGCATCTGCTCCGCCTGGGGTATTGAAGTATTTAAACAACTCTCCAGTCCTCTTTTAAGCCAGAAGGAGAAATGGTGCTGTGCCCTGGGGAGCTGGGCTCGTGCATGCCCCTGGGATGCCTTTGCGTCCTGTCCCGCTCTGGGACAGCTCAGCTCGCAGTGCATCCCAGGCTTTTACAGGATCCCCAGAAGTGTACGGCCTTTTCCTGGGATGGAGCAGTGGGGCTGAGCCAGTGGAGCCCAAAAGGCTCCTTTCCCAGCAGGTTGGGATGTGTTTGGGAAGGGTGGGTGGAAAATGGGTATGAGCTTGTTCCTGGTGGCAGAGATGTGAAAAGGCTGCTGTAGCTGTCCTGCCCCTTCCTGGGCATATTTAGTTTATAATCCCCAAAACCCCAGTTACTCCTGAGGCTCTTGCTCCTTCCCTGGGAGGTGTTACATTCCCTTCTTCATCCGTGCAGGAGAGAGCTGTGGGCTAGAGAAAGCTATTTGATAGGCAAAAACTGGGTAGAAAATGAACTTCTGGGCTGCTGGTGCAGAGTTTGGGGAAGGGGAGAAGGGTAGGAGCTTCCTCCCGTGGGAAAACATCCCCTGCAAAGAGGAAAGGCAGCACTTCTCTTGTGCTTCATTTCCATTCTTGCCTTTGTCTGACAGTCACTGTTTTAACAAGGAAGAGCCCAGTTCCTGCGTGGGGCTAGTGAAATGCTGATCCCAGCATTCCCAGAAATGGGAATACCAGAGATGGGGCATGTGGGAGCCCAGTCATCCTCGAGGCAGCACCGATCAGACACTCAGGTCTCGGAGGTGACCAAAGGATCCCCAAGGCTAGTCCCTCCCTGCCCAGGGTCATTCTCCAGGGCTGCCTGCTCACTCCAGTCCTCAGGCTAATTGGATGCTGCTCTCTGAGCTCTAAATCAAATCACAGCTCCTATGAAATGAAGTTTTCTGGATATGAACAGCTGCCTGCATCATCCATCACCGCTCAGCTCGTGGCGTGTCGCTCTCGAGGTCATCAAAGGTCAGCGTTTGCCTTTTTCAGCCACCCACTGTCACCTTTTCCCTGTTAAGGAAAGTACCTGGGGAGGTGACAGCTGCACCGAAGGCTCCCTGTGTGTCCCCTCACGCTCCTGGCAGTGGTCCAGGTTACGGTTTGGTAACAGGGAGCAGGAGCTGAGTGTGTTGGTCTCTATTATTAGCTCCATGCTGGGTCTCCTGATGGATGGAGATATTAGCTGGGTTATGGACATATTGATTTCTTTGGGTTTTTTTTTCTTTGTTTCGTGTATGAGAGCAGCTCAAGGAGGAAATCCAATGCGTGCCCGCCTTTTGGCTTCCTCCAAGAACTTCCCATGAGCTGAAAATCAATTTGTGGCAGGCAGGATGTGCAAATCGCCACAGCAGGGTGAGGAGGGTGGGTGATTTTCGGGGAGGGGGGTTCCACATGTGCCTGGTGGGACGTGCAGCAGAGAGGGGCCAGGGCAGAGTTGGGAAGGTCTCGCCTGGAAGCTGCCACCTCTCTCTGTTAATTAGGGCCACGTGGCGAGCGGGTAATTAGATCTCCTCAGCTGCAAGGGGCTGGCACTTGGGCCCTATCAATTATCCCTGCTCTGGACGAGGCACAGAGGGACGCGGGGGCCAATAATGAAATGCGACTGTGCCGGGGGGGCAGGGGGTGATGGAGCCGCGGCTGCACCCACTTCTTGGTGCAAGCCCTCAGTTTTGGTGAAACGGCAGGTTTGGGGCACGGGGCTGTCCCTTCCTGGCAGTTTGGTTTACCCACCTTTGCAGCACCCACCTTTCCTGGCAGTCTCCCTAAAAAAGCAGTTTATTTAGCCCCACTGTGGCAACAGGGGTGGCACTGGTGGGGATGGGACACTGGGCAGCCCCTTTGGGAAGGGGGATGAGCTGACAGTGAAGTTTTTCTCCTTGTTCTCCCTCCCAGGGCCGCCGAGTCTCCCCATGGCCATGTGGTGCTGCCTGTCCCGACCGGCCGCCCCGGGGCCAGCGTGACAGCGACGTCCTGCCTGTCCTTTTCTGGGTGAGTGTCCGTGGGGTGTCAGGGGGATGCTGGGGCTCGCCTGTCCTGGAGGGGATGGAGGAGAGGCTTCATTTCCCAGCGGCGCCTAAAACATGGGCCACTTGCGCAGCGATGCATCCGCCTTCCTTGTAATAAATTTTCAAGTGGAAGAGGCCAAGTGCTGACTAAGCCGGGCCTGCGCCCTGCTCCTGTAGAGTATTTCTCCGAGCCTGGGAAATGCCTCCTTTCCCTGCTTCAAATCAAAGAAAATAACACAGGAGTGAGGCAGGGCTTCCTGCAGATCCCAAACCAAGGCAAATTCTTGGGAAATGGGGAAAGGCAGGCAGGTGCGAGGGGTGCTCTCAGGCCATGTCTAACCTCTCGCTCCACTTCTTCCAGGTCCAACGCCTCCGTCACTGAACGTAAGTGTCCCCTGGGTGCCGTGGGGGCTGCTCAGCCTTTTAAGTGCCTGGCAGGCAGCCGGGGTGCAATTTTTGGGCTCAGACAGTTGTGGAGTTCAGAGGCTCCCCTTTGGCTTTTCCCAGTGAAAACCCAGGTTTGTTCCTGCATTTTGGAGCAGAAACTGGATTTTCTGCCAGGAGGATGGAAATGGTCCCTTTTGGCTCAGTGAAGGGGGAGGTTTTGCCAGTGGGCCGTGGGGTGTTTGACAAAGACCCCAAGCCAGAGCAGCAATAACAGTGAGGGGATGTGATGCTGTGTCTCAGGTGTCCTCTCACTAAGAGGAGGAGTGGGAGGATAATACTGGATGGTGCTTTTCCAGCTGGGGAGGGAGGAACGAGGATGCAGTATTTTGGGATGGCTTGTGGGCATCCCGTCCATGATGTGATGACAAAGCCAGAGCAGGTGAGCTTTGTGTCCCTGCCTTGCAGAGTTTGATGGAGAACCGGTCGGATGACAGCGGGAACTGTTGTTATCACCGGGGGAATCCTAGCGACAGTGATCCTACTGTGCATCATTGCTGTGCTCTGCTACTGTAGGCTACAGGTGAGTGTCCTCCGCCTCGCTACCCCCTCCTTGCACTGGAACAGGCTCCCCGGGGCAGTGGTCACAGCCCCAGGCCTCCCAGAGCCTACGAAGTGCTTGGACAATGCTCTCAGGCACATGGTGTGATTTTTGGGCTGTCCTGTGCAGGCCGGGAGTGGATACTCTGTGATTCTGTGCTCCCCAGGCCAAAGGGCTGCTGCAGGAAGGGTCTGGATGGGCTTTTTTTGCCTGTCATGGCAGGGAGTTGAAACCCCCTATCCTCCCCCAGGTGCTGCAGTCATGTCCTTCCCTCCCCTAGGTGTGGGGGGTACTGCCCTAAGGCTTTTGAGGCTCTGCAGCACTTGCTAATTGAGGTGCAGGCTTGGCCAGGTTTGCAATACCAGATGGAGATTTTTATATAATTTTTTTCCCCCTTGTAAATTAAACGAGGAGGCTTTCAACAACAGCTAGCTACAACCTCCTGCTCTTTAAAAGTTAATGTGAAGTCTGTGCCATGCAGCAATGCCCGTGTGATGAAAAGCACAGCGCTTACTCGGAGCAGTTTCCAACTGGCAGGATGAAACACCTTCCCCTTGCAAACCTCACAGGGGGATGAGCGTGAGTGCCCCAGCAGGTGCCTCCTGCAGCACGCTCAGGGCCAGGTTTTGTCTGGCTTCTGCTGCTTCACAGGACCCAGGAGTGATGGAGCAGACCAGCCAGAGGCCACGGAGGGTTTCTCTGGCAGGGGGATGAGGGGAGTGGGGATGTGCCAGGGCTGCCCCACCATCTGCTCCTCTTCCCTGCATACAACCCCTTCCCTTTCCTGCAGTACTACTGCTGCAAGAAAAATGACTCCGATGAGGAAGAGGAGGAGGAGGAGGAGGAGGAGGAAGAGGAAGAGCCCGAGCTGCCCACGCACTCGCACCTGGGCATGTGCAACGCCTGCAGCTCCCGCATGGTGGACGGGCAGTGCAGCCCCGCGCCGCCACCCAGCGAGCTCAACCAGCACGGGGCTCACACCTACTGCCCGACCTGCTCGCCCTACGGCTCCCCCTTTTACATCCGGACTGCCAACATGGTGCGCAACGGGGGCGACAGGGTCCCCTACACCCCCGCGTGCTGCAAGGAGATGGGGCCGCCCCTCAGCATGGCCGCCCTGCAAAGCTACACGGTGAGCCGCCACGGCCTGCTCCGCGACAGCTTCCCGCACCCGCGGGCCGTCAGCACCGACGTGTAGCCACCATTGCCACGAGCACGGCGTGTCCCCCGCCGGTGCCCGCTCCAGGGAAGGGGCTTTTCACTTGTCTTTGAGGAGAGGAGCCTGGACGCCCAGGCCGAGGCCAGCACGGTGCTGCCGAGCCGCCCAGCACGGCCAAGCCTTGTGGGTCAGAAGGTGAGCGAGACCTCGAAGGGCGACGGCGAACCGGCCACCTCCGAACCCATCATAAGTGTCATTATTACCTACTCTCTCCCCCAAAGGGACTTGTCTAACGAGGGCTATGTACAGTACTACCTAACTTAGTTACCCCAGGCTCCCCCGGCTCCCTGAGCCTGGCGAGGCCTTCGGTGTCCCCGCACAGCCACCCGAGGCAATGCCCACTGCCTTGGGCACACCGAGCAGCGGGCTGACCGCCTGCTGCCATCCCTGGCGAACCCCAGCACCGAGCGGGGCATGGCAGCAGCGCTCCTCAGCAATGGGGAAGTGAAGAAGGGCAGATCCAGGTCATCCTGCTCCCCTCGTGCTGCGTCAGCTGCCGCTAGCAGTAAGCTTTTCTGTTCGAGTGTAAGATAGGGCACCATCTCCCACCTGCTTCAGTCTTCACACGTGCTGAGGAAGTTCAGGGCATGAATTTAGGTCACTGCCGGGGGAGGCAAAGTTCCTCGCGGAAGTGGTCACCCACGCAAACTGGCACAGGCCGGTCCGTCTGCAGCCAAAGCCCCCACCTCTTCTACTCTTCACAAGCTTTCTTAGGAGCAATTTTAACTTGGACCCATGAATATGGCAAGATTTTACTTATGGGAAGAATTGAATTCCTAAATAACTGCAGTTTTGGTCACCTTCAGCTTTCAAAGCCCCACCCTGACAGCTCTAACAGCCAGAGGAAGGTTGGCTTTAGGATGGATTTTGCTTTTGACAGCAACAGCAGAGCGCACTGGGTCACGTCTCCTTTGCCCACAGCCTCCCACTGGAAAGTGATGTTCAGGTGGTCGGGGTCCCCCTGCTTTTTCTTCTGGAAGAAGAGGGCGCAAGATGCAAATGTGTCTTGAAGGTGCTGTGAACGTGGGTTCACTGGCGCTGCAGCTGGCAGTGACAGCCAGTGACTCTGCCTTTCTGCAAAAATGAGTGTAGGAAAGGTTCTTCTTCCTCCATAAATCAAATTAGGTGAAAAATTGCTGAAGGGACACCTCCATCATTCCCAGGCACTTCCATAGCAACCAGTGCAGGACTGCTCAGCTGAGCACTTCCCATTCACGGCCAGGAGGAGGGACCGGGACAGCAATGATCCCAGTGGATGCTGTTGGAGGCAATGGCAGGAAACCCTTGCCATGCCTTTGCACTACAGGGTAGGACTGCTCAGAAATGTGAGTGGTGGGGTTTTATTTTCACCACTGCAATTTAGAAATCGTCCTGCTGCTCACAGAAGGATTTGGACTTGACCTCCCCATTCACACACAGAAAAAGTAGATCTCAGCACAGAGACACATGGCACACCAGCCTCGAATGTCCACCTTACCAGGCAAAAGGCTGATGTACACATCGGACCTGCCCATGCCTTGGCACCTCTGATCTCAAGAAAGGAGCCAAACAAAGCGTGGCAATGGTCCTTGTAACCAAGCACCTTGCCCCAGCCTGCATTTTACACACACTTCTGAGCAAATGTTATGCACCATCTCCCCCACCTCTGGCCTGAAAAGACATTGCATTTCCATTATCTGGAGACTCAGTCTGGCCGCGTCGCTTTTAGAGTCTCTTTCCACTCTCCAAATAGTGATAGCAGGTTTTAATGTCCTCTCACATTAAGGGCAGGCAGGAGGGAAGATGAAAGTTAGCAGCAGCAAAGCTCTCTGGATCCCACTGGTCAACACTCTGTAGCTCCTGCTGCCTCCCTTCCAGCCAGTGCTCCTCCCTGAAAATATGGTCTGTAACTGGAAGAAAATATTGGCTAACTTGATAAATCCTGTTCTTTCCCACTTGAGCATCTGCTCAGCTAGGTCTCATCATGCTGGGAGCCATGAGAAGTTAATGTGTCCCAGCATGGTCTCTGCCAGACGGCCCCGTGGTGCCGTCCCCTTGGTGGGCACAGAGGGACACGGCGGCTCCCGGCACCCGGCTCTACCTCTTGGCACACAAAAAGGCTTCCCACCGCCACAGCAGCACCGTGACCTCCAGAGGGTGGGAATAACACGCTTCTGTGGGTCAGCTTTGTGATGAAAGGAAGGCCTCTCCATTGTCATCTTCATCACAAGCAAATTAAGTGTGACCTGTCACCGGCTAACGAGGCGCTGAGGCGGGGGAGGCAGCTCCACAGCAGCCAGATGGCCAAGATGAGGGTTGGCCTTGCAGCCAACACGCGCCCTGGGTCTGGCACGGCTGCAGGGAAGTGGGTGAGTTTGGAAGGGCTGGAAACACGGGGGATGCAGCTGAGGATTAGAAGGTTTGGGAACTGGTGGAGGAACAGGATGGGGTAGGGGCAGGGATCCCAGATTATTTTCCACTCCAGAATCCTCCTGTTACTATTCTCTGTCTTTGTTGCTCAGCTATGGGTCCAAATTCAATGTCAGAAATAAATGAGGACTTTGAAATACAAACCAGGAGTGGTTTCTGTTCTTTTGGCAGGCAACACCAAAAGGGCTTTATCCAGTGCTGCCTGGAAGCTCTACTGGTGCAAGGATTTTTCCTCCCCACCCTTCCTGCTCCTGCCTTTTTTTTTTTTTCGTCTCGTGTCCCCTGCTCCTCCTTTGGCTCTGGCCTAGGCACATGCATCCCAAATCCACGGGTTTATAGTTTATCTCTTTATTGTGACACAATTTTTCGGTGTGTTTTGGCGGTTGCCCTTGCTGCAGGAAGCCCGCAGGGCAGAGCAGAGGGATGCTGCTGTCCCTGCCCTGCGGCCGGCTGGCCTGGGCGCCCCACCGCCTCCAGCCAGCGCCCTCAGAGACGGTGACAGCAGGGACAGGCTCTCCCACCTCACTCCTCAGTAGCTTTCTAGGCACTGATGGTTTGTCTTGTGTAAAACCCTCTTGGTGGAGAGGGAACAGCGATGACTAAGTCGTAGGAATCCTTCCTCGCTGAGCAGGCTGCTCTACAGGGACTGGCTCCACAGCCAAGCCAGGTGGGGTGGCTTCAAGTGGAAAGTCTGTCTTGAGGGGGCTGCTGCCCCTGAACTTGGAAGGGAAGTACGGCCTGGCAGCACTCAGGGTGCCTTGAGCCGACAGGACCAGCAGCAGGCCTTCCTGTAGTACCAGTGAGAGCACAGCTTCACCTTCAGCACCAGCACGCAGTTGGCTGTCGCTTTGTCTTCACAGGTGTCTTCTGGGGAGCAGCAGCACACACATGAGGGGTTAAAAAGGAGATGTGCTTCCCCAGCACGGACGTGGACACGAGCAAAGCCAAGGGCTCCCCCACCTCCCTGCCCTCCCAGACGTACCTGGTGCCTCTGTGGGGCACGGCTGGAGCTGGCACATCTGCCTGGCCTCTGGTTTGGCAGTGGGGTCACAGCCCTGAGCCAGCGCTTCCCCCTGGTAGCACTTCACCTCCCGCAGGCGCACGCCAGCACCACATGTCTTGCTGCACTGTCAGGGTCAGGCAACAGGAAAGAGAGCGTGAGAGGCATTTTCTGTTTTTCTATAGCTCCCGAGTTCTTTGCTGTACTGAGGTCTCCCAATCCCTGCTTTGGAGACTGTTCTTGAGGAGGTTGGTGGTCAAATACTACACCGATCTCAAACTTACTCTCTCTTTTTTTTTCCTGGAGGAAAGCATCCCCAAGTTGGGGTTGGGACAGGCATGGGAGAGTTTGCTTTTCATCTTGTTATTGCAGCTCAGAACTATTTTTGTTTGGAGCATTGATGCTGTGACAGAAAACTGAGAAAATGGCTGCTATAAGCCAGACCCAGCTTCCCTGTCTTCCCATTCCCTAAATGCTAGCTGGTTACCATCAAGGGGAAGAGGGAAAGCCAAAACATGGACTCCTGGCAGAGGACGAGACATGGCTGTACCCCACATGGCTGGAGTGGGGTGCATGCTCTCGCTTGAGGCAATAATCCCCATGCTCCGAGATTTTCTCCAGCCTGTGTGTGCCAGTCTCTCAGCCTCCTGCCTGTTCTGCAGAGGAGCAGAGCTCGGGGTCCCATCCAGACTCAGCAGATCCTTGGCAGAGCAGGCTGCCAGAGAGCCTCAGCGCAGGTCCTGCTCCACCGAGCAGGGCTCTGAGGCCTCCCCTGCCCCTTGCCCACCACCCCCAGCCCTACCTGGGACCAGGAGGTGGTGAACCACGTTGAACACGGCCTCCTGAAGCAGGCAGCTTGTTGCTCGGGTTTCGGGGAGGCCTGGCAGCGCTTCTCGGGGTACTCCCTGTACAGCCCGTTCTCCAGCCCCGCGCACAGCACCAGCCGGGTCCTCGTCCCGCGCCCACAGCTGGCGTCGCACTGAGGGGGAACAGAGCAGCCTGGTGACAAACGGTGCTTGAGCTCCAGGTAAGAGGGCATTCTGCTCAGACAGAAGGCTGGATGCCCGTGCTAACACCAGTCTAGCAGAGGGAAGTGCTGCCCAGCTGCAGGAGCACGGACAGATGCTGGTAATTAGTGTTCAGCTGAGTTCACCTTGGCTGGCCTCGAGAGCAGCCACCACAGAGTGGCTGGAGCAGCCAAAGTGAGACTGCAGGAGGCTGTTTCTGTCTTATTTTATACACATACCTATGTTCTGAAAAACCACATAGCATATGCATGTAGCAATCTATATCTTGGAGTACTGCCAAGCTTTGTGTGGGCCCAAGGGAACCAAAGTGGTGCAGTGCAGGTGATGTGCACAGAGCAAGCGCTGCTGAGCCCAGAGCTGTGCAGGCTCAGCTGGGAGGGCTTTCTCCCTCGGGACACCACCAGGAGAAGCAGCAGGAGGCAAGATCTGCTCCCTGACGCCCATCGAGGCAAGTTGCCTGTTTGAGATTTCACTGCTTGGAGTCCTTTTTCACCACGGCAGGGCCAGCACAACTGGTTTGCATCCGCCCTTAGTCACCCTGAGAACTCAGAGCTCATCAGCTGAGAGAACATGGCAAAGAAGCTGGCACAGGCAAAGGTGGGGAGCTCAGCTGGTCTTTCAAGAGCTCTGATGAGTTTCATAGCTGGGTCACAGCTGAAAATGGCACTTCAGGCCTATGTGTGACCCACACGGAGGGCCAGAGCAGGGGAGGGTTACAGAACTGCCAGGTTTAACCAGTCTGTGCTTGTTACTGGTGCTGGAGGAGACTCAGCTGAATGCAGTCAGCAGCTATAAAGGGAGCAAAGTGAGAACAGAGGCTTAGCCATGACTGGAGGGAAGAGGGTTTGGCTGCTGCTCTTATTTCCTAGAAACCTTCTTCCTTAGTGCTATAGGAATCCCTGTTTAGCTCAAGACTTCAAAGGAAAAGCCCAAACCTTGAAAGTGATTCAATGTGTTTCTTTGGATACTCTGGGGTTTGGCTCAGCTTGTATGGGGAAGCCCAAAGTCTTTAGGCCTCGAGCAACAGAAAGAGAGTAAAGAGATGTGCAGAGACTGATTGCTGGGTGGAACAGAGCACTTGGACCACGTTCACTAGACTGGAATCCCTGAAGCAAGTACACAGTTATGGTCTGGTATGGTGATTTTCGGGGATATGGGATATGGGCTGTGGTTCAGAGTTGCCTCCAGCTGTTACTTATCAGAAACGAAGCTGGTTTTGTTCAGACTTTCTCTTTAGTGGTGGGAGACTCATGTCCTCTGCGGGGGTGAGCGAACAAGGCTCTGCTCAGGTGTCTGCAGCTGCCATGTGGGAGAGCAGTTTCCTTGGGGCATTGCTGCCCTCCGGTGGAGCTCCCTGGGAAGGCAGCAAATCCCACAAACTTTGGGGTGTCCTATGGGGCACGGCAGGGACAAGGGCAAGGGGATATTCACTGCTCCTTCCCTCTCTCAAAGCAGCTGGGACAAGGATACAGATCCATGTCTGGAGGTCACACTGTACAACTATGCTCTGCCAAGGGAACCAAGCTCCCACCATGTCCTATGGGATATGGGGTGGGAAGGAGGCCTGAGGACACAGGGCAGGGCTTGGCTTTACCTGGTCCCACTCCTGCTCCACCCAGTGTGCAGGGCAGTTCTTGTCTCCACACGGGTGGACAGCCAGGGGCTTGGTGGCCGGGTCACACTGCGAGCTGGAGATCACCTTGCCCTCCAGGTTGCGACACGCGATGAAGCGGCTCATGCGCCCCTCGCCGCACGAACCTGAGCACTTGGAGAGCAAAAGGCATTTAGACACGTCCGAAAGCAGGGAGTTGGAGAGGTCAGGTTGGTGGTGCCATGAGAGCTGATCCCAGAATCCAGCCCTGACACTGGGGCTGTGGCACTGGATCCTGACGGGCTTTAGAGGTTCACTTGGTCAGGGGCTTCCATTCTCCAGGTGCCACGAGCTTCCCAGATAATTGAACGGAGCTCAGCTCTCAGGTAACCAAAATTTACAGGGAGGAGAGGCAAAACCAGAGGTTACTTTAGTTTCTTTAGCTTGGCCTCTGCCAGAAGAGAGCTGAAAAAGAGCTGCACTGCATCTGCCCAGCTGCTCCCACCCTCCAGCCCAGCACTGGTGCAAGAGGCACAGCAGTGCCTGGACTCACGGGGCCCCAGTCGGAGGCGGTCCAGCGGCGGTCGCAGGGGGGGCCGGTGCACGCCTGCTCGCTGTTGGGCTTGAGGGCCTCGTCGCACAGGGCAGCCTCCACGGAGCAGCGCACCTCGCGCCTCATCGTCCCCGGCGAGCCGCACCGCGCCGAGCACTGCAAGGGCCGCGCGCAGTCAGCTCAGGGGCACAGAACACCGCGGGGGAGGCAGCTGTGCCGCCTCCCGTTTCCCTCCTGCTGCTCTAGGAGAGAGGGGAAGGGCCCCAGCAGGGGCAGAAAAAGCTGTGTCTGGCCCTGTCTTTGCTGCTTATTTACTCTGGGACCTAGAGCTCCATCACGTTAATGTGCTGGTGCCCGAACGGCTGCTCAAAGTCACTGGGCCACAACCCAAGCAGGCTGTGGGAAGTCAGTCAGAGGGACTGCAGTGGGCTTTTAGTTGTTCGGTATCTCCATGGTACTGTTCCCCAGTTGGCCCTCAGTTTGGATCCTCTGGAAGAGGAAGCTTCTTGCTGACAGGGCTTTCACTTGCTCAATGTGTTGCTTGAGAAGTGACCTTAGAAAAAATGTTTTGCAATGGTCCTTGTCTGCTGAGCAGTGCCAGAACAGGGGCACTGCAGATAAAGGCACCCCCCTTGTTTCACCAGGGTGCAGCTGGCCAGGGGCTTCCTCAGCACCCAACATCTGCCAGGCCCCTTCCTCCAGGCCCCACCCCAGCCCTGGCTGCTCAGCTCTGGGAGCAAAGCCTACCTCGGACCACTCGGAGAGCTCCCACTGGGGCCCACAGGCCTTGTTCTTGCAGGCTTTCCTCTCCATGGGCCTGGCCAGCCCCGCTGCCTCGCAGAGGTCATCGTAGACGGAGCTGTCAAAGCCGGGCGCCAGCATCTTCCAGCAGCGCACGGTGCGGTACTGGGAGCCCTCGCCGCAGGTCCGGGAGCACTCACTCCACCGGCTGGTCTCCCACCTCCATGGGCACAGAGAGCACAAAGGAACACCCAGGTGAGGGGGACAAGGCGCAGGGTGTGCCTGCACGCCCGGGGCTCCCTCACCCAGCAGCTGCTGCTGTGGCTCTGCTCACCACACACGTCTGTGTAAATGCGGGGCTGCCTTGAAACCAGCTTCACCCTTAGCAGGCACTTTCAGTCCCAAATTCTTTCCCTCTTTCTGCTTGCAAGGGGATACAAGGGCTTCTTAGTTTGAGCGTACCTTTCAGCCCAAAAATGGCTGTATGCCTTGAGCAGAAAACGATCCCTAGAAGGACATCTCTCTGTGGACAGCTGATGTCACTTCCACTCACCTGGGCTGGCAGTCTCTCCCCGTGCAAAACTCGTGAGTAGGCTCTGGTCGGGTCAGGGCATCGCAGTAGGATTCATCCACTTCCACTCCGTCATAGCGCACACACATCGCGTAGGAGGTGCTGATACCTGCTGGGCCAGCAGCACTCTCAGCCACGCTCCATCAGATCCAACAGCCTCCTCCCACCAGCATTAAATAACTGGGGTGCTGACTGCATCTGAAACTCTCCCTGTCATCTAAAAATTACCAGGATTCTCTCCCTCAAAGGCCCAAAAGGACCTCGTGTGATCAGTCACCTGAAGCCGAACCTACCTGAAGTGCAGGTGGAGCTGCAGGGGGCATAAGCTGAGACTTTCCACCGGTACATGTCAGCCAGGCTGATGTCATCATGGCCCACGGGGCTCACATCAAACTCATTGCTGTGGAAAAAGGAGGTAGTGTGAGCTAAAAATGAAAAAAAATTGCTGAAAACATGAAATACAGGGCAATTCCTCCTTGCTGTCTTTGAAGACGGGAAGAAAGCCAAGGTTTCTGCTTTCCATTTCCCCCACCTTGGGCAAGGCAGACCACTGATGAACAGAGAGTGTAAAGCCTTGATCCACCTCTCAGATTCAACTAGCAAGGAGGAAGCATCGTTCATAGTGAGTCTTGTGTATATCATGGTTTGCCAGGCACGTGGGTGCCCTCAGCCTCAGCTCGTACCTCACCCTGAGGCATGATTTGGGTTGGAAAGGGAAGCTCAAGCAATGCCCTTCTCGCATCATATAATGTGGTGGGGAGAGTTCATATGTGGGTTGCCAGAAATATTTAAAAGCTGGTCCTCAGTCTCCTGCCAAATGTTTGCAGAAGCCTCAGAAGCTTATGTGCCCAGAGGAATGGGACAGGAGGGGCGTGACATGATGGTATATGTGTATATGTGACATGTTATGGACTCCTGGCCTTCTTTACAGCCACACCAGCGCTGGCCCCGCAGGTCCTTCAGCACCCGTTTAACTGGATCCTGAAACACGCTCCAGGGGCTCTGTGTCAGGCCACTCGTAACAATCAGTCTTTGGAGGAAGCACCTACAGCAGCTGCCACGGACAGACACTGGTGCATGGGGCCGTCAAGGGCAGCAGGGAGACTCCCAGAGGCCTGGCTTGGCCCTCCCTCCCCAGCCAACCCGCTCTGCTTTGCCAGGAGCTCGGGTGCCACCTTTCCGTGCCGGGGGCCCGCAGAGGCTCTGCCTGGCTGCCGTCCGTGCTCGGGCTGGCCCCTGGCAGAGGGCTCTCCACAGGTGCCGTCGTGCTGGAGTTGGCTGCCTCCCCCTGACTCCTGGCAAACACCTCCACCTTCAGGTCCTCCAGCGAGTTCTTGCGAGCCGGGGCTTTGTGGAGGCCCTGTGGCCAGCGGGCAGGTGCCCTGGCCCAGAGCCCAGCCGTGGAGTTCCCGGGGGCCGGCCTGGCTGCCAGGGGCTGCAGCTCCCTGCAAAAGGCAGCGTTGTGAGGGTCTCGGTGGCAGAGGCGCCTGAAGAGACGGAGCCTGGAGGACGCGACGTGGCTCTGCTCCGGCAGCTCGGGCCTCCTCATGCCGTAGGGCACAGCCGTGCTGATGGAGATTTGGTTGAACCTGAGAGCTGGAAGAAAAATACAGGAATGCTTTAACTATATGGGATGGCTTGTGCTTCAGCATGTGGCATTTGACAAGGCAAAAAACATGCAGTGTTCAGCCTACAAATCCTAAATTTGTACCAGGGAGCATCAACAGGCTTTAATTACTCTCACCGACCCCTCACTCTGTCTGCCCACTGCTCTGGAGCCCCATTTAGGCTCCAGCCTGGGCCTTCAGTCCCGGGCTGCACAATGTTGCAGATGTGCTTTGTTCCTGAATTGTTTGGCTCTCCCAGATGGATCTCGGATGTGACCTGTCCCCTTGCCGTCCCCTGATGATCACTGGGTTGTTGCTAGGCCCTGCTGCCGTCACTGCCCTGCCTGCTGAGCCCAGGCACGGAGGGAGTGCCCAGCCTAACCCGGATTGTGGCCACCTTCCCCCAGCCTCCCCTTCCCTCACAGAGCTACTGGCCCTGGCTGTTCCCTAACAGTCTCCAGCCACTATTAACCATCCTTCCCTCCTACCCACCCTGATGCTAAAGCCACCTTAGATTTCAAGAAGACCGTTGTGGAATGTCTGCTTTCAGTCAATGAAACGGGAGAAGGAAGAACAAAGCAACCAACCCAACCCTGTTTCTCCACCAACTGCTGCTGCTTCCTCCTCCTTTTCCTCTCCTGCTGTGTTTGCATGGTAGACCTGTCTGATCTGAAAGTCATACTTCTCCTTCTCTTCACTTTGTTCCCAGCCCCAGTCCTGGGTCTGGCTGGTAGAGTTGGTCTGGAAGAAGTGCGGGGCACCAAAGTCTAAATCTTCTTGCCCTTCCCTTAGAGGAAGCTGTTCACTGGTGTCATCTGGTGACAGGGAGAGCCACGTGGCATTGAAGTCCTGGGCAGCTCTGGAGTTGGCTGGAATGGGATGGTTCTGGCCGGTCTCTGGTAGGTGCTGGTAGAGAGGCCTGGCGAGAGCAGGGGCTGCCGTTCGGAGGGGCGGTGTCCGTGGGATGGTGTAGTCATAAGTTATGCGAGGCATTTTCCCATTTAAGTTATAGTACTGCAGGAAATGGGGAAAGAAAACAAAACTGCCTCTATTTTGAGGGTATGAATTTCCCAAAAGCCTTTTCTAACCACATCCATTTGATGGTGGTTGTTAAAAGAAGACTGCATCCTCATAAATCCAAAAGGAAAGCCCCTCCCCCATCTGTCTGGCTTCCTAAGCCCTCCTACACATGCAGGTCTGGCTTGGGAACCAGGTTATACTCCTGTTATCTGTTATCAGGCAGGCAAACCAGGAAACCCTAAAGCTGGCTCCTGACGTACCATGGCATTCAGAGACTGGTTAGTGGGCCCGTGGGCTATGATATACTCCAGCCCGTCCGAGTTCAGGCTCGAGGGCCGCCGGTACTTGAAGATGGTGCCAGCTACCCTGAAGTTCTGAGGGTTGTCAATGGCGGAGTTGCCGTTGAAGAAGAAATGCCCAGATTCATCTGCCAGTGCTTCAAAGAGAGAGAAAACAGACAAATGGGAACATTCTGCAGAACCCTGGCACTGAGGAGAGAAAAGAGCCCACGAATGAGAAAAGCCCAGCAGAAACAGAACCCCTGGCCCTGGGTTCCAAATGCATCTCGTGCCACTGGAGATGTGGCAGCCTTGGTTTTTGGAAAGGTGAAGAACCCACATGCTACCCTGGAGGAAATGCTCTCTGCAGCTCTCTCCCAGCATAGGTGGGAGTGCACAGAGCCTCCTCCCACCTCCCAGGCAGCTGAACTGGGGTCTCCACACACACACACACAGCTCCTCTGCTTGTGGGAAACACAAAAGGTGAAAAAGCTCTTAGGTGTGAGAAAAAGCAGGTTTCAGAAATGAAGCAAAAGAATTTAGGTTCAGCTGTGACTGCAAAAAAGCCTGAAGATAGAAGAAGATACAATTATATAGCAAGCAAGGACATGAAAACAGTGGTTGGAGTTTCTAGGTTTGGCTGAGATAGGTCTTGAAGCTGCAGAAAATATGCTTAGCAAGATAGATAAGTTTAAGCTTAATAATGGAATATTGTGCATTATTATATAAGGCATAACAAGCAAGCATTGTGTGCAACAGATGTACATGCACTTTTAAGGATTGGTTAAAATTGTAAACTTTAGAAGCTTGCTATTGGCTAAAAAACTTTTAAGAATGCTCTGTGACAAGGAAACCCTTGGTTGCCTGTGCAGCGTGAGCCCTGTACCATCTCTTGTGTCTCATCTCTGTATATGAGACTGATGCCTGAATAAAATAATAAAAAGGCTCCTGGAACGTCTGCCGGGCACCCCGTCCCATTTGGTCTAAACGCCGACATCTGCTCACCCAGGATGTTTTCTGTTCTCCTGCGCTCAATGATGAGGATGTCCGTGGCACCAGCAGGGATATTGGTGATGAACACGTAACCTGAGGAACAGAACAGAGCGTGAGGAGACCCCGGGGACAGAATAAAAAGGTCTGGGTGGGAAAAGCAGCTCACGGGACAATTGTGTTTGTAGGGAAGCAGCGCTGCCCTTCAGGACCGGGGTGCCAAGGACCTAAAGGCATGTTGCACCAGTCTGTGAGCTCTCATCCCAGATCTCTGAAATCCCACTACAGATCACCGTTACAGACGTCAGCCCAAGCGCTGCTGGGTTTGGAGTCGGGAAGGAACTGCACAACGCAACAGTGTGGCTTTGGGGGTGTGGATGAATGTGCTTTCACACTCTTTCTGGCAAGCGCACAGAAAAAAGGCTTAGTAGTGATCAGGGCTGATGCTGAACAGAGGGTGGAAAAAGACCGTAGGTCCCCTCAGCTCCTGACTCCATGGAATTTGTCCCTGGAGTAACATAAAAATTGACATTTAAAGGGAGAGGAAACAAGAGGCTCTCAAAGTGGCGTGGTTTGGCAGTTTGTCTTTCCTGCTGGAAATGCAGGTCTTGTCTGTTCTGTAAGATATTATGAGGGCTGGAATGGGAGGCCAGAACTGTACCCGCACTGCTACAGGGGGTAGCACCATTACCCCTGCCCTGGAAAGGGGCCTGAGTGCTCTTCTGGTCTGGTGTTTGCAGGGAGTGAGGCAAACTAGTGAAACAACAGCAGTGTGAAATGTTGTTCCAAAACATCCTCAAAGCACAGTTAATTAATTACTAATGAGCATACCACAGTGCACTCCTCCTGTGGTTGGAGGACTGGGCCACCAGGCTGCAGCCTGATTTCAGAGGGGACTGTCCCTCAGCTGTGCCAGCCACGGGACTGGGGAAAGCAGGAGATTAAGTGCAGGCTGAAACAAATGCTGTGACCCTCATCACAGCTTAAGTTTCAAATGAACACGTAGCACAAAGAAAAGAAGATTCATTGATCTCCTCACATTATCTGATATGGGAAAGATGCCAAAATCAATAGGAACAAATAGATCCCCAGCTGCTTCCTATTGTAAAGAGGTGAGGGGAAACCTTACCAGCCTAATACAGAGCACACGAAACCAATCTCCTCTGATGATTAATTGAGAAGGACAAAACACAGGCATTTAAGCAGGGGTGGTGGCAGTCCTCAACTCTTCCCACCGAGCAGCTGGGAAAGCTCCTACCCACGTTCAAGCCAGTCCCCCTCCATGCCAGCTGGTGGTAAGAAGTAGCAGGTGAAGTCTCCAGACTGGTAGCAGGGAGTACCTATCTGTGAGATTGCCTTTCGGAAGCTGCCCGAGACACGGTGGCAAGTGCTGCCGTCCCCTCCACACACCCTGCATCTGTCCATCGTCCAGGGTGAGTACAGGCTCCCGTCGCACCCCACTGGCTGCAAAGGACAAAACAAGAGAGGGGTTCCTGGGGCCAGCTTATCTCCACGGGGCAGGGCCTTTCCCAGGAAATGCTACTGTGCTGTTTGGGGAGGTTCTGGGGGGTTGTAAGGAATGAATCCAACGTGAGGCCTCTGTTTCAATTCCCTGCTGGGACCTCTTGGCTTTGCGATGACCAGGAGGTCCAGCCATGCGATTACAATCCCAATTTCTCTACTACTTCCTCCCAGAGTCTCACCTCGCACTTCCCATTGATGCAGACCCCTTGATAGGTCCTGTCCTTGCAGGAGGTACCATCCTGTGCTCGGGCCATCAGCTGTCTCTCTCCACTCCGGGTGGTGCACTGGAGGTCACACGGCTTGTTGGAGATACTGGTGTAGTCATCTGCAGGGACAGAGGCAGAGGGTCACCAGGCAGGTCAAGGTGCCCAGAGATGGGCAGCAAGGAAGGGGACCTTCCCCTTGTCCCTGCTGATGGTTGGATGTCACCTTGGATGTTCCTGCTACTCGCGATGACACCCCAAGGGCACAGCTTTTGCAGGAGTGAAGGGGTCCCGGTGTGAGGCTGCACTGGGGACTGTGACAAGGAGAAACACTTCTTGCTGGCAAACCCTCTTCCTTGCCATGCCCTTGTAGTGACATCACTGTGCCAGACATGGGAGTGTGCATCAGCAGATCCCAGGCCACACATAAATGCACAAGAGCGAAAAAAAAAGGTCTGTAAGAGGGGTGCTGACTGTGTGGGGCTGTGGCCAGCTATGCCCCGTTCACCTGAGCAGCTGGAGGCGCAGATGTTCCATGTCCCCTTGGCAGCTAATGGAAGAACAGGTGAGTCCAGAAACAGGGTGATATCTTAGGTGAACTCAGTCTGGGCCTCAAGGGACAGCTGGACACCCATGTGAAGTCACTGTGTAGGAAATGGATAAGCATCCTGCTCAGAACAAGCCAGAGCAGCCAGGAGCATCCATCCCTCATCCCCTAGAACTTTACTTTCCTGTGCCCAAGAAGATCCTGTGGGTGTTTTCTGACCCTCACCCCTTGTGTGAAGCTGTGAAAACCCACCTGGGTAGAGGGGCATCCAGTGGTAGTAGCGCTTCCCAAAGGCTTTGGCATTGAAACTGGAGCACTGCTGCTGTTTGAAGCTTGCTGTGTTGGCTGGGCAGGGCTACGGAGGGAATAAACACAATGAAAAAGCTCCCTATCTCACAGCCATTGTTGTGACAGCTCCTCGTCCCTGCTGCACGCTTGCAGGATGAAAATGCCCTGTCCACCCCGGAAGGAACTGGTGAATGGACTTTGTCCCCTCACAGAGGCTTGGGGACTTGGAGGTCCCCTCACAGAGGCAGAAAGGCCAGACCTTCATTGCCAAGGGCCTCTCAAACAGCTGCATTTAACAGCCCTGCAGAAATTCCTTCCAGCCATGGGAAAAGCATGCTGGAAAACCTTCATCCCTCCCCTCAGCCCGCAACAAATATGCTTTGGCATCCTTTTGCCCCATCTCCCAATCCCAAAGAATAGAGCCCATCTCCCAAATCCTCAAAGGCACACCGTCCACCACCCCAGGAATGGATCATATCCCTTGTCTCCATCCTCTGAGGGACCAGTCCCACCCCGAGTGCTGGTGATTTTGCAGCTCCAAGTGGGACCCCGAGTCCCACATCCTCCATTGAGGACCAGTCAGAATTGTTAGTGCTTCTCACCTGCTGCTGGCACAGTTGGTAGTGCTTGGCTTGGCCAACACACATGGTGCTGTTCGTTCCCTGGGGCATCTGGAGCCTGCAAGGCAGAAGTTTCCAGACATTAGCTGGAGGCCTATCAAGTACCCAGGTACTGAGGATGACACAGGAGCCAGGCCTGACTTAAGTGGGAGAAGTAAGGCAGGTGTTTTATCAGAGCAGAGCTTTCTGGCCAACATCTCCTCTGAAACACATCTCCAGCGCTCTTAGGTGGGCTGTGATTTTAGGCTGTTCTTGTTTTGTGGTAGGTTGAGCAGACAGGGAGCAATTGCAGTGTTGCCACCCCTGTGTCCCTTCACCCCTGAGCTCCAAAAGGGCTGATGTAACCAAAAGACAACAGAACCTGATGGGCCATCACTCCCATAGATGTGCCCAGGATTTGCAGTGACTGGGGGAGTGGATTTCAGAATCCACTGTGCAATAGGCAGAGATGGTGCCATCAGGGGGACTGGCCACCCCAGCAGATTATCCAGGGAGGGCTTGGCACAGCTCATGGACCAAAACCACAGCAATTTCTCAACACTTCAAGCTTTTGCTCTGGCCAGCATGAGTTATCCAGGAGATCCTGGACTGATGCAAAGACAGAAAAATTCTAGAAGGCTGTGAAGACGTATGGAGAATGGCTGAGACCACAGGCTAAGGCAATGCAGTAATGATCTGCAAAATAATTTAGGCCGTGTGTACACATCTGCAGCAGACAGTGTGTTAACAGCACCGGGAACCCAGGATACCAGGAACACCATAAGCACATTCAGGCTGGACTGGCTGGAGATACTGCAGCTGTCCCTCCAGAGCAGTACTTTACATGGCACAGGCAGAGCCTAAATTTGCAGTAAGAGCTCAGAAGTGCCATGCCTTTCAGAAGCAGGGGCTTCCTGCAGACTCAGGCAGAAATTGTTTTGTGGCCATACCTGGCTCACACTTAAGCCGTTGCCCTTAAAGCTGCAGAAACCTTTGGGCTGAGTTTTAAGATGGGATTTCTCTTTTTTTAATTCATATTTGATCCCTGGACTAAAACACCGCAGCACACCCTTCCCTCCTCAGCTGTGGAGTCAAGGATAGAGCTGGCACCAAATGGAGAGAAAGCTCTCTCTTGTGGAAGCAGGCAAAGGGCAGAAGGGCTGCTCTGGCCGTGGGGGTGTGGGACAGCCCAGGCCCCCTCCCCGTGCTGCTCCCCACTGCTTTCCCAGGGTGCTGGAGCAGGGGAGCAGCAGCAGAGACATCCAGGGAGGCCACACCAGAGGGAAGGTCCTGCGGCACATCTGGACCTTCACCATGCTGTCAGCCAGCCCACATAAAAGACGTTTCTGCCACAGGAAGGAGGGCAGGTGGGGGCCCTGGTGCCCCGTGTCCCGCTCGGGAGTGCATTCACGCAGAAGGGAAAGCTCGCCGTGCCACAGGACGCCGCTCTCATTGACAGCCCGGCAGCCTAGAGCAGCTGCAGGAGGAGGAGGAGGGGTAGGGGGAAATTGGTGGCAAGGTAGCCCAGAGAGGACAGCAGGAGTTCGGGCAGCTGCAGTTCCCCTGCTCTCCCCATTCCCACAGACCCAATCCGACTGATAGCAGGACTGTAGGGGGCAAACGTGGCTGTAGGGGACAAATGCAGATGCTGTCAGGTGACAGCCAGATGAATGACAGAGGGGAAAAAACTTGCCAGCTCTGCAGGGAATAAAGAGGGGAAATTGCTGAGATGTGGCAGAGCTAGCTGCTGCCAGGAGTAAATCAAGTCCCCGTAAGGTGTCTGGCAACGTGTGCCCACATCCTCAGCATGGGAACTGGCCACAGATCAGGGCTGGGTTGGTCAGAGCAGCCGTGGCAATGAGGGCTTGTGAGGGAAAGGGGAAGAGGAACAGAGCCAGCCTTCTCCAGCCCACAGCCCCCTCATCTTCAGGACTCCAGGAGAGGAGCAACCCCTTGCTCCCCATCAGACAAATCAAGCTGAGTGGGTGACATGTTCAGGGAACCTGTCACCTGCCCCACTGCAGCCTGCTTCTCCTGTCACCCTTCCCCAGCACTGCCCACAGACAACAGCTGCCTTCCTTTCCCAGAGGCCACAGATGAGGGAATGGCCGACCCTGCAAACCCAGGAGGTTCAGCCCCAAAACACAGGTCTGGGGCACCCCGTTTCCCTTGCAGCGCTTGAGAGCTGGCCACGGGCCCAGGCTGGAACACAACTCACCTCTGCTGCAAGCAGTGCCTCTCCCGGGACATCACGCCCCCTCCGCAGGACCGGGAGCAGGTGGACCAGGAGCTCCACTCTCCCCACCACTTGGTGACCTCTTCATCCCAGGCGCCGGCTCCATCTGCTGCCTCACTACTGTCCTGACAGAAACAGAGCATGGTTAGCTGGAGAACCTGGCTCCTCACCACCAAAGGCAGCTGTCCCGTCACCTGGATGCCTCCTGAACAGGCAGCAGAGGGACAAACATGCCAGGATCTGAGTCCTGTGGGGCCACACCAGGATCACGTGTCTCAAAATTAAAACTCCCCTCCAAGACTGAGTTCTGCACGGGAAGCAGGATGCCTTGGAGATCTCACGGTACAGAGAAGCGCTGTTGGGTTGGACACGTGTGACAGTACCAGCAGCTGCAGCCTGGCCCCACAGCATCACTCCCAGCCGGGGTGAGGCAGAGCAGCAGAGCACAGCTCACGCCTGGCTCGGGAGAGAAGGGGAAGAGCTGCAGTTCTTGGCCGTGCAGGGGAGCTGGGATTACACAGGTGTCACTCCTTGGAGCTGCACTTCCAGGAATAACCTTCCCTCTGTGAGTAAAGCAGCTCAGATCCAGGCTCCTCATCCCCCAACCCTCACAAAGGTCATTTTCAAGTGGGCTTCAGAACCAGCGCCTCTCCCCACGAACCCCATTGTTGCAGTGGGGTTCTGCAACCTTCCTGGGGACAGCTTCGCCCGCAGAAGAAATCAGGAAAGGCTCATCTTTGTAGATATTTCAGCAGATGTTTCTTAGCGGCCACATGGTCCGGAGTCAGCACACAGACTGAGCAATCATCCCAGAACCCCGAGTACCCCGGGCCCGGGGAACATCCTGGGACCAGTTGCAGCCCACAGTTGGGGTACATGTGACCGGGGCAGATGCAGAGCAGGGGAGACCCTGTGCCTAGACTGTTCCCGAGGGGAATGGCAGTGAGACCCCAACACCCCACAACACTCAGAGGAGGAATGCTCCCTCTCCCAGCACACTTTGCTGGGGCTCTGCCTTTAAATTCGGCAAACCTGAGTTCCCCTGGCCCCAGCGCAGTCTTTGCAGCAGGCTGCTGTTGGCTGTGCCTCCACATTTCCCAGCAGGTGAGCAGTTCTGTGGTTTAGTTGGGTTTCTTTTTCCTGGCAATATTTTCCTGCTTACTGTCTAGTGGTCTAAAAGCTCCCAGGGACTTTGGCAAACTTGCCTGTGCAAGAACTAATCTGCTGTTTACTGAAACACAGCTGCGAGCAGTGTTGAAGGCAGCCATGACTTTAACACAGGACAGTGACTGGAAGGGATTTATGCAGCTGAAATGCCGAGTGTTTAAATATTAATGGATGAAAATTAATACTCGGCGTGTGTGTGAGTTGTGCTGTGTTAAGGCGAGGGCTCAGGGAAGCTGTATCAGCGCTGCTGCTAGCAAAACACGCTGGTTTCAGTGGCTCACGGTCCTGCTGTAACCAGCCCTCTGCAAAGCAGAACGGATGGATGTGAGAGAAAGCCCAGCAGGGTTTGCTCATCACTGAATGTGCTCTGCTCATTATTTGGGCTGACTGTCTCTTGGCTTGATGCTCCTCCATGGTGCAATAAAGCCAAAGCGCGCTTCATTTCGTGGTGTGATTCCTGCCCGAGAACTTGTGTCTCCCCAGTGCCTGCCAGCTGAACAGCCTCTGGGCAGAGGAGATGCAGCTGGTTGATGCAAATGTTTTTAAGTTGTAACTTAAATGGCTGGGATGTGCATAGTGCCTCTTCATGATGGCCAGAGCAGGTTGGAAGAAACCTACTCTGCTGCAAAAAAGCGCTATGTTACCTGATGCTTTGCTCTCCAGTCATTGCAATAGCTGATTTCAGCAACAACACGACAAAACTCCTTCTGGTACCTCAGTGCTCTGGCTGGAGCTGACTTGCCTGACAGGGTCAGCAGCTGAGTTGCTCATTAGGAACACAAAATTAAAAGAAACAGACACGTTTTCAGAAATATCTTTTCCTGTTCTTCCAAACCATCATCTCAACCAATTTCCTATGAGAATTTTTGCCTCACTATATATTATCAGACTGTAAATGGAAATTCTAACCATGCAGCTTCCACATTTACAAAAGAAACAAACCAAAAGTCTCTCACTGTAAGGGATTTTCAGCTAAAATCTTTCCCTGGCCGCTCCCATGCTTCTTTGTGATAAACATTTCAAGGCTGGGGTGGAAGAGCTCTTCACAGCTGTCAGGAAGGAGAATTCCAGTGATTTATCTGGTGTCTGAGTGGAGAGCTCAGCACAAAACTGATTCTCCCATAGTGGGGGGAAAAACCAAAGCTGGTGTCTTACCCCTTCCCTGAATCCACGGGGCACATGGACTGCCCAGACGGAAGGTGTGTGGACCAAAAGCTGCAGTATTTGCACAGCTTTTCCCCAAACGGCAATGAAAATTTGTGCAGCTGTAACCTACAAGGCAGTCCTGCCCTGGGCATCTTGTGATCCAAGCAGGTGAGACGGGGCAGGAGGGGAGGGAAGCAGGTGAAGTGAAACAGTCTGTTCTGTAAATGTACCCCCAGCTACAAAGCAGGGTTTGTGTGTTTGGAGTGGTGCGAAGCTGCAGGCTCCCCGTCAGGGCTCCTGCCCTTGGGGTGTTCCGCCCGGATGCAAGGGGATCGGGCACGTGGAGAAGATCAGCACCCCTGCCTTTGTGAGCTCCTTCCTCACAGACAGAATAGGATACATCTCTGCACTGCAGCTCACTGACAGGAGCCCAGATGAAGATTCATTGAAAGATGCTACTCAGGGAGACTTGTCCTTTTAATAGAATGTGTTCCCCATATCCATAATCCCAGTTCCTGCTTCCTCTCTGTGCTGCAGGAATCAATCACTTTTTAATTAGATTGATTTGGCTCTCAGGTTTTCCATGACCAAGCTCCCTTGCCAGACGTTCCCTAGGAGCGTTTATTTTCTTGTGTAAGCAAGGACAATGCTGAGCTGTCCCCTTGGCCGTGTCCCTTATGGCACAACTGCATCCCAGTCCTAGGCCTCAACTAGGAGTGGGAACTTCAGGTACTCAGAGCTGGGCCAGCTGGTTCCAATCTGTGCTGAATTTATTGTATTGTCAGAAAGAAATCTGCATTGACCACGACACACAAATGGTTCTTGTTTTTAATTGAAGATATATGCATTTTCCAAAAGTCCAGATAATAAATTAAGGACTATGGGACAGACTCCAGATTAGATTAACTCCCAGCTTCAGTTTCCCAAGCCTCTCGACAAATCCCAAGAGTGGATTCTGGACAAATAAATCCCCTCCCCACCTACTCCTCACAGAGGGAGAAATCGACTGGGCTGGATTTTGAACTCTTTTGCACTGTCCTGGTTATGGGAGATGCTGGAGCTGCTCTAATCTGCAGTCTGCTGCAGAATCATGGAAAAGGAGCAGGCTAGAAATACCAGAGCATGGGAGATGCACGTGGGCCCAGCCTTTATGAGGCTGTCTCTGCCTGGGCTTGGCCAAGGGCTCTGCCTAGAGGAGGTAAGAGGGCCCAGTATGATTCCTTAGGTGATGAGAATTTCCATCCCTAGAAAAGACAGACCATATTCCAGTTCAGCCAGGTGCTCTCCACGAGAATTTCCCCCGAGGTGCTTGTGGTTTGGCACCTGGCAGTTACAGAGCTGCAGCTTTTCCTCCCTGAGGCTCACCAAGGAACTCCTGTGCCTCCCCACCTGCACTGGAGGCCGGAGGAGCTCAGGCCTGCCCTCCGTCCCCTTGCTGGGGGAGCAGAGCTTGGAACCCCCACCCTCAGGGAACTTTTCCAGGATGAAACGCCTGGCTCCAGATTTTACAGTGCCAGAGAAACATTGCTCTCCAAGCCAGTGCCACTGAAAGCCCTTTCTGCCCAAGCGAAGGCCCGGCAGCTGCTTCCCCTCTCCCCCCTGCCAAACAAAGGCTGCCACAAGCAAAATGCTTCAGCCCTGCACAGAAGGGTGGGCCTGGCGTGACATCCTATCGGATTTCCAGGCGGCCCTTCTGAAGAGCTGAAAGGGATAAAATGAATTCTCCGCTGACTGTCTGTCATGCTCTGGATCGGCTCGGAGCTACGCTGGGTTTCCCAGAAACCTGGGAATGACTGCAATTACCGTGTCGGTGGCCCAGTCTCCTGCGCTGCTTATTGTTGTGCCTAATCTTGAGATTCATTAGAGCCCGGCTCCTGGAAAAAAAGCTGTCTGGGAAGAGAGACCACAAACATGCCTCCTTAATAGAGGAGCTGGGGGGAAGGCTCTCGCTGCAGCCTTGAGGGCTGGCCCACCACCGAAGGGCACAGTAGCTGTCGTAAAATGTTCTGCTCAACTCTGAGTGCGTAAGACAACTCAAAACAGCAGCTGAAAATGAAATAAATTCTTCCCAGACCTTTTCCAAGGCCGTTAACTGCATGTCCTCTACCAAAAATTTCCACGATCCCTTCACTTAAGGGCTTCTCTCTACAGCAAACCACACCACTTACTGAAATACTAAGTAGCTTCAGATGTCTGAATGCCTGGAATGAATGGCAGATTATTATCTGGGAATGAATGACCGTGTTCAACACCCCTGGTTTGGGTTCCCCGTCTCATTCTCTGACTAAAGCTGTGGTCATACACTCTACCACAGCCCCGAGAAAAAACAATACTAGCTGCAATTATGCCCTGATGTTTTACAAAAAGTGGTGTTTGTATAAAGCCATTTTTCATCCTGTCATTGTTTTACACTGTTTGGGTAGACTAGATAGTTTGTGTGAGAGATTCAATATTGGAAGCAGACACAAACTCAGATTTTCCCAAGAAAATCTGAAACAAGCTATCTGAGGAGTTTTTCATAGGGAAAGGTATCCTGAGGTAAAACAAGCAATGCAGAATAATTTTTAAGGGATCAGGAAAAACAGTAATCTGTGGGAAAATGGAAGCTTGTTAAAGATGTGAAATTGCAGCAGATAAGTAACAGAAATCTGGACATATAATGAGGCGCAGATGAAAGGCAAATTAGAAAACCAGTGAACAGAAGCCAGCGGAGAACTACCAAGTTCTGTCCACGATCTTGCCATGACAAAAAGTTCACAGGCAAGTGCTGCACGTCATTACAAAAAACTTGGTCCAAATCAGTTAGGTCACTCCCTGCAAACGGGATAACGCACTTACCCTGGGGCAAGCCCGTCGAAAGGATGGAAAACCGGGAAGGGGGAGAAGGGAGTAACAGGCAGTGTACATGAGACATACCTATCATCGGGTTTTTCAAAGGCACTAAATGCCACTAGGGAGGAAGTCAGTTAGGAAGTTGCTTGCCCAAACTACCGATTGAGGTTTTCTGACACTCACTGTACCATGTTTTATATGGAAAACGGGAAGGCGGGAGGAACCACAGGGTAATTCCCCAGCGAACGTTCTGCGCGCTGCCTTGCACCAGAGATCGACAACAATCAGTGCCAGCAACCGGGACAACTCGCACCGGGTCATCTGCGATCAGACTGCTCCGTGGGTGTCTCCTGGAGCAAGGGAATCTTCAGGGCAGAGCTGGACACAGAACTGGTGGGTGTTTGTCCTGGGGAGCCCTCCTCCCAGCCGGGGATGCCCTCGTCTTAGGTGATGTGCAAACACAGCTGCTGGGGGCAGGGAGAACGCGAGCAGCCGAGGCTTGTGCACACGTGCTGATGGAGGAGTCCACCCAGGTCGGTCCCGAATGAAGGATTTCACATCTGTTTAGCTTGACCTGGCTTGCTCTGCCTGAAGCTTCTCACTTAGCCCTGCAGCTCAGGGGTAAACAGAGCAGGCAGCAGATGTACAGGAAGGTAAAAACAAAGTAGAAATGAGACGCTTGAGCTTTAACATTAAGACAAACCCCAGAACAGGAGATGCTGCTGCTCCTCAGACCTGAGTGATCCCCAGTACAGTTGCATTGTCTGGTCTTCTCTGTGTCTAAAATGGCTCATGTGAGATTGCTTTATCCCAGCCGTGAGTCCAGGGGTAGGAAACGCAACCCAAAACCCTCTTCCTTTAGCAGAGCAGAATTCCTTAGGCAGCAAAGAAATCCGGCCGGGTTCCCCCCGAGGAAACGGGAGCGCCGAGGCACAATGCAGGCACTGACCCGTGCAGGCAGGGGCACCGCCGGCGCCCCGCGAAGCCGGGATTCCTGCCGGGATTCCTGCCGGGATTCCTGCCGGCCCTGCCACGGGAACGGGGGCGACTCACCCTGGCTGGGGCTCGGGAAGGAGACGGCACAGGCACAGGGGTTTCGGTGCTGCTGTGAAACAAGTGCCACAGGAGGAGGGCCAGGCTGAGGGGTCCTTTGTGGAGGAGGGCAGAGATAAGGGGAACGCGGGGCTCTGATGCCGGGACACTCACCCCGTGGTTCGCGGGGAAAGCAGCTGCCTGAAGTCACGCTCGGGGTGGCGGGAGGGACGGGGAAGGGGGAAATCTGTTTGTCTCCAGCCCTAAACTTGAGCCAGGCTTCTCCTACGGACGCATGTGGAGCAGTGGGCAGCTTCGGACGAACCCCCAGCCAGGGAAAGGCGCTGCGCCCTCGTGGTCCTTCCGGTGATGCTGGGACCCTCTTCCCGCATCCTCACACCCCCATCAGCCTTTTCTTAGTGCCAGGCACGGCGAGCGGGCACAGCCTGGTCCTCGGGGTCGGTTTGGGGGAGAGGCGACGAAACCCCCTCGGCAAGCAGCGCACGAGCGAGGGAGGGAAGCGCGGGGATCCCGGAGCACGGGAACCCGAAACCTGCGGGGAAGGGCGAGGGGCCGCGGGTCGGACCCCGCTCCGTGCCTGTCCCGCCGCGGCTCCCCGAGGGGAGGGAGGAAGGGAAGGAAGGCAGGAGGGAGGGAGGGCGGGCGCGGGGGGAGGCTCAGCGGCCGCCGCTTACCTTATCGCCCTTATCGCCGAAGGGGGCGGCGGCGCGGAGGAGGAGGAGGAGGAGGAGGAGGAGGAGGAGGCGGCGGGGAGCGGCGGCCATGCCGCGCTGCTGCT
>WEIT01009729.1:221063-238513 GCA_013389985.1 Dryoscopus gambensis | reverse complement strand
GCCCCGCCTGCCCCTCGCACCGCCCTGCTGCCGCCGCGCCCGGGGCTCGCAGCTTCCTCGCCGCTCTGTGCGGCTTCTCCCGAGCCCCCTCAGCGGCCCTGGCACCGAGAGGTCCCTGCGGAGCCACCCGCGCTCCCGAGCGGAGCCCTCCGTTCGTCTTCCCCCGCACAAAAACTTTAGCTGCCCGATTCCTCCTTCCTGCTCTCTGTAGGCAGGCTCGGCTTCTCAGGGCATCCCTCTGTCCGGGCTGGAGCAGCCTGTGCTCCGCGCGGGGACAGAGCACAGCATCTCCCAGGACACAGGTTGAATCATAGAATCCTAGAATGGTTTGGGTTGGAAGGGACCTTAAAGGTCATTTTGTTCCACCCCCTGCCATGAGCAGGGTCACCTTCCACTAGCCCAGGTTGCTCCAAGCTCCATCCAACCGGGCCTTGAACACTTCCAGGGATGGGACAGCCAAAATTTCCCTGTGCAACCTGTGCCAGGGCCTCAGCACCCTCACAGGGAAGAATTCTTTCCCAATATCCCATCTAACCCTGCCCTCAGGCAGTTTCACACCATTCCCCCTTGTCCTGGCCCTCCGTGCCCTTAACAAAACATCCCTCGCCAGCTCTCTTGGAGCCCCTTTAGGCACTGGAGTAGGCTCTAAGGTCTTTTGCTCCCTCCTCTCTGGGTTGCCCCTTGCTGTGCTGGCGGTCAGAAGGCAGCTTTTGGCAAGATGCTGCCAGCGGCCGTGCCGGCACAGCTCGGCCCTCCCGGAGCTGCCCGCTCTGATGCACGGACACCGGCTGTGCAGAAACGGCATCAGGTGTCCCCGGCCCAGGGCGGGCGGCTGGGGAGCAGCGGCTCCTGCCTGCCAGATGCGCTGTAATTGGTGCGGGGAGCTGATCCGAGTCCTCATCGCTCCCTCACCGAGGGTTTCGGCCTCAGGGTGGAGGGACGGGAGAGGAAAGACAGGGATGTCAGCAGGGGGGGCGGCTGGGGACTCCTGATCAAAGCCGTTCGCCGGCAGGGAGGGGCAAGGGGAGGAGGGAGCGATCTGCTTCTGACCCAGCTGGAGAAAATGAGGGTGAGGAGCACTGACAAAGGACACGGCCGTGCCTTCAAAAGCAGGGAGGGGGGAAAATCTTCAGTCAGCCCCTGGCTGTCCTGCCCTGCTGCAGCCCCGGGTAATGCTCTTGCGGAGGCAGCTCCTGCCCCGCAGATAAGCAAAGCTGGGGAGAGGCACGGAGATGGGGGAGAGGCTGTGCCTAAGAAGAAAAGAGGGGCTGGCTGGCTCCAGCTGAGCCAGTTTCAGTGTGTCTGATCTTCTTCAGCCCCTCTCAAAAGCAGTGTCCGAGCAAGAGCCCTGGCAGGCAGAAGCAGGCTGTGCAGCACAGATGATTTGGAGAGGGGGATCTGCATGTGAGGCTCTGCAGGAGCGTGACGGGGCAAATCCAGGTGGCCTCCGATGCTCTCCCCTCCAGGGCCCCTCTGTGCTCCCTCTCTCCTGACCCTTCTTGCTAGTCCTGTTTTCATCCCCTTTCATCACTCCCGAGCCTCCTGTGCCCACAGGGGTGACACAAGTGCAGGGTGGAAGGCAAAAAGACAGCGTTTAAAATGCTGCTTGTCATTCCACATCCTGCGTTTAGGCAGTGTGGTTGTTTCCTCGAGGTGCAGAGGAGGTTTTGAATACTCTCAGTCAGTGTGGGAAAAGGAAAATGGAGATAAAGGTTCCCTTGCAGCCTTGAGACACCCCCACAGTAAGCAGTGTATGGGGAGGCTTGACAGTATTACTCAGCTGATTCATACATTTTAGATCTTGTTAACAAAGCCACCACAACTTACTCCCAGTCTCCTAATCATTTCCAACCCACTTCTCCCACTTTTTTTCCCTACTGTCTTTATTCAGACTGTAAAGTAAAGCTGCCACTTTCTAACCAGGCCAGCTGGTTCTGCTGTGGGACCTGTTCCATGTGAGCAGACTGAGCCTGGCATGTGCAGCAGCCCTTTGTGGTTTTGCATTCAGCTCTACCATCATGAGGGGCTTTTCCTCAGCTGTTTCCCAGTTTCATGCGTCCTGTTAGCAGAAAGCAGTCTGTCCTGCCACCAGGCAAGGTTTAAAGGGTTCATGAGGGTCTCCCCTGTGCTAGCACCCATGGTTTTATCCCAGTGGTCTCTCCACAGCCAGCGTTTTCCATTGTAGGAGGCCAGCCCTGTTTGCACTCAAGGGACGGATTCACACTCATCCCCTGCCTTCTGGAAGTTGCCTGGGATTATTTCAACCTCTTGTTTCATTGAATTTGGTTCAATCAGCCAACGGTTTCTCAAAAAATCTTCCAGACATGGTCAGGAGGGGAATCACAGTGCATTGCCTCTGGAAAGGAGGAACCATGTTTGTGGCTGCTGTTGCATCAGGTCCTGCAGGGCTGGAGAAGACCATCCTCTAACATGACCTGAAGGGATTTATTCTGCTCACAACTCACCTGTCACAGGGAGTAGCTCCCTTCTCACGGGGAAAGTCTTGGGATCATAATTATAGAGGTTGAGAGTTTAGAAAAATGCATGTGAGGCTGGCCTGGTGTGGAGAGGTCTGTAGACACCTCTTCATTTGTCTGTGTGTGTTCCCCCTGCTGACCAGCCTGCCGGAGGGAGCCTGCTGCTTGCCCCAGGACAGATGCCCCTCCTGGCCCTGGGAGCAGAAGCAATCGGACTTTTCTCTCCCTGCGAGGAGGAACCTGTGTGGCCCAGGCACTGTGCAGGCACAAGCTCTGCCCAGGGCTGTGGCTGATCCTTCTTTCTCCTGCTCTGAGCAGCCCTAGGGGTTCAGCTCTGTTAATGCAGAGAACAGGGGCTTCATCCAGCTCAAGCTGTCCTTGTGGGAAGAGGCCAGGTCTGCTCCTCTGTGGACATTGCCACTTCTTGGTTTTTGTTTCCCAGAGGTGTCTGAGTGGTCCCTAGGCTGCTGGGGTAGAGGATGGAGCAGACCTGTGTGCTGTGGGGAGGCAGTTTCCATCCCTTGTGCTGCACTATCCTGATGCCTCTGCTCTGGCTCCGAGAATGCTCTGGAGTGCCCTCACAAGGGATCTGCAGAGCCTCCCCACAGCCCAGCTACGGCAGTGAGAGGCCAGTGGGATGCCTGCCGTGGCTCAGCCCCCTCCCTCTGTGGGGAGCACACTTTTAAGCTGCATTCTTTGAGCCTTTTCATGGCAGGCTCTGGGATCCACATCCCGCAGGCTGAGGCCGACCTCCTTTGTGAGGTTCATTGTACAGCTGCTTCTCCTGCAGTGTCGAAGGTGGGAAATAAAAACACATTCAAGCTCCCAATATCTGCAAATCTCAGTTACAATGGAGGTTTTGTAGGCCCAAGTGTGGCCCCCGAGGGAGCAGCCCTGAGGCAGCGGAGCCTGTGCATGGTGCTGCAGGAGAGTGAAGCTGCAGATGAGGTCACAGAGGTTAAAGGTCAACAGGAGAGACGTGGCTGAACTGGGTTCATCCTCCTCTTTGTGCTCCGCCTTCTTCCAGCTCCAGCCCGTGCTAGTGCCAAAAGGTGGGAAGAGATGTGGCAGGAGCACACCTGCCCCAGGGTCAGGGATGCTGCTGGGACGTGCCACACCTGGGCAGCACTGCCTGGGCCACTCGGCTTTACATGCTCAGGATGACCAAGTTCCATCAGCTTGCAAGACAGCAGCACATTCATAGGGGTAAACAGCACTAATTTTGTGGTGGAGCAGTCCAGGCTGGCCTTCCAGGAATGCTTCTGCCCCTCAGTTGTTCTCCTGTGTAATTTTCAAGGTGGTGTTTAGGATTGTTGAGCACCTTGTGGCAACACATCCTTCCCTGCAGAACAGCTGCTGCAGAGATTGGGACTTGAAAAAAGGGAGCGCTGGGGAGGAGTGTGCATTGTTTAATAGTGTCACCCAGTGGTGTCCCTGCCAGGGCTCTGCAGCGGCTGTGCCTGTGCCCCAAGGCATCTACTCACAGTCTGGGAAGAAGGGAACTGGAATCCCTGTCTGGGAGAATCCTGCTTCTCCTCAGCAGCAGGCACCAGCTTAGCCTGGTTTTGGAGCAGGTACAGGGATGATGATGTCATTCACCAACACCGATCATGGTGAGCACATTATCCAGGGGAAAACCACCTGCCCTCGAGTTTATTCCCTCACTTTTGGATTCACGTGCAAGACTTAAAAAAGCAGCCTGGTTTTTCCAGCATCGCTGCACCTGGGGACACTGGATTTTCACGTAAATCTTTGGGGTAGGACCAAATCTTGTCCTCTGGCATCAGACAACAGATGAGGGATGTATACTTCTGGCAGTCAATCACATGAACATCTATGTGAAGGCAGGTGCCAATGTTATGAGTATTGTTGTCAGGGGACTGAAGAAAATCCAAACAGGGTAAATCCTCTTACTTTTCCCAGCCCTCTCTCTGTTTAGGCTAGAGCTGGGCAAAATAATTTATCACAAAAGTAAAACTTTGTGTGTGCTGAGGTGGTAGAATATCAAGTGGAACCAATCTGTTGAAATGAGAAATATTTGCTTTTTGTATTTCTAAAACATTTCAGTTGTCAGTGGATTTCAGTTTCATTTAAGTATTACACGAACCCCAGTGTATTTCAGCCTGGGTTGAATCCAGCAGCTCTCTGGGGGTTTGTTTTTAATTTTGCCTCAGTTGAAAAAGCTGCAAATATTTGCCCCAAACAATTGAGAAAAATGTTGTTTAGTGTTTTTCCAGGAAAAGCAAATATTCACTTTGTTTGCATGGCTATGGCCCTGACCTAAATAAAACTTTGTCCAATACGATGATCTCTTCAGCTTGATGGAAATAGCTAAGAAAAAAGAATGGAATACAGTCAGACTCCAGCCTCACTTTGCTGGCTTCTTTCACAATCTCATCATTTATTTTTAAATAGAAGTCCTGTTTCAGAAGTAAGCAGGCACTTTGTCTTTAAAAGGCCCTAAAAATATCTTCGTGTTGGAAGAGCTCAGGTGGGTGATGCTTTCAGCGAGGGGGAGCTGCCTCTGCATACCTGGGCTAAGCACTGCGGACACAGCGTGTGAAATGGAGAGAGAGAACGTCAGAATACAGATTTCCATCAGAATATTGGCACAGCACGATGAATGCTCTGCTGGTTCTTACATCAACACCAACACTGAACTGTGCAGAGCAGGATGCAGTGTTTTCTCTCACCAAAGTAGTGTACAGCAACAGAGAAGAGGGAGAGGAGGAAGCAGCCTGTATCTTGTACCAAACCCTGCCCTGCTCTCCAGCAGGCAGTTCTCACATTTAGCCCAGTGTTTATCACAGGTAAAACCCCTGTGGTCTTGTCCTCACGTCCCCAGCCAACCAAAAAGTCTGTTCTTTGGCCAGAACATGAACAAGTAACCCTCCCTCTTCCTTTGTTTTGTCCCCTCCTCCAAGTTAAAGGCCACTAATCTCCTGAGACAGGTCAAGGCACACGGCAGGGGGAAGGAGGAGATGGGCTGTGGTTTTAGGGTGCAGGGCTGTACCTCCCCGAGCCACTGGTGGGGCAGATCAGCAAGGCACTGTTGGCAGGAGACTCATCCAGCAGCAAGGTCCAGTCGCTGTAAGGAGCACAGAACAGATGTGCAGCTCCTAAGGAACGCCATGGCGGTGTGGATTTGTTCTTGTTTGGATACAGAGCCCAGCTCTGCAAGGGCTCAGTCGTGGAAATGAGCCATGATTGCTACAGCTGCTCCTTCTGCACAGGCACACGGGGCTGGCACTGGGGCTGCCTGCTGGGTTGTAATATATGCTGTAACCTGCACCAGCCCTCCAGGTGCTCCTGAGCTGGCTGCCCTGCCCCACAGCACCTGCACAAACACAGCGTGCAGGGGACCCACAGTGTGGATTGGATTGTAGGGACTCGGATTTCTCTTCCTAGGATGCAGAAAAGGAGGCACGGTAAGGAACTAACCTGCTTTGTCAAGGATTTTTAGTGTTATTGGCAGAGATTCTGTCTTTACCAGCTAACCCAGCTCTGCTCCTACTTGCTTTGGCAGATGCCAGAGCTCCATCTGCCTGGCAGGGAGGCAAATGTACCCTCGAAGGGCAAGGACCCAGTGTGCTACCCTACATGGTTTGAAATATGAACACTAACATCTACATTCATCAGTAGAGGTCACCTGGGCAGAGGCTGGCAGGTGGCTTCCAGCCCCGCACACAGATCAGAGATCCGGGTGAAGAACAATCTGTTGTGTGGGACCGAAGCATCGGCCCGAGGAGAGAGTCACAGCCTTTGTGCGACAAAGGAAGGGAATGGACTTTTTTTAGAAAGATGTAGCATTAAGTTACATTGTGTTAATTTTTTTTACCTGTGTAATCCCTTGAGGCTTCAAGCTATCAGGGCAACAGCAACTGTTTCATTGCTCTCTGTTTCTGGAGCTTGTTCTCTGGCACACAGGATCCCCTCATGGGATCCCCGCCATGAGTGTAGTGTTCAAGTGCTGATGACACGAAATGTCCTGTAATTCATGTTTAGGGGATCTCTGAATTGCAGAGGATTGAATTGTTGGATGGAATCCTGAATTGTTTCAGGATCTGGGCTTTGCCTAGTGTCAATCAGACTGTGCAAGTGGGACTCTACTGGGGCTGACTGGTCAAACCCTTGACTGGCAAACTGCTTTTCTTTTTGAAGCATGCCTTCAAAATGTTGGGCTTTGAGGAACTGGACCTTTCTGTGTTCTAGCAGCTCCCTGGATAAAGTATATTGTGAGACTGATGTATGCAACCTCAGCAAGGTGAGGGGCAGGGAAAGATGGAAGAGCTGCTGAATCACAGTCTCTCTCTGTCATGCTAGTTGTGTACATTATTTGTCTATTTCTTGATAGAAACGCTACCTGCAAGGTCCTGTTTTCCCTCCCGCCTCCCCACATGTCGATGTTCTCCTGTGCAAGCAGCAGTCTAAAATCCCCCCTGTGCCAGAAGGAAGCATCTGTATCCCCTCCAGGACTCAGCAGCCCAAAGGGCCTGGATCAGCTGTACCTGTCAAACCCCTCCCAGCAATCTACAAGAAGCTAACTTGAGAGCAGTAACACTGGCTGTGCCTCTGCCAGCACCAGAGCCAGCCAGGACCATCCTCCTGACCCTCCTTGGGGCTCTGGCCACCTTTGTCCCTAGGGTTTGGCAGAGCAGCCGCCCTCCTCGATGGTCTGCACCGGGTGGATGGGGAGGACCAGGTGGGAGATGCGGCTCCACAGCCCACTCAGCTTATCAGAATCCATGCGGTCGTGGGAGCTGGGGGTCCTGGAGCTGGTGAACTTGGCCCAGAGGAAGTCACGGACCCTCTCCTCCACCTGCCGGAGGCCGATCTGGCTCTCCAGCACGTCCTCCTCCAGCAGCACCGTCAGCAGCAGGGCCACGTCCTTGAAGGCGGCGCTCTCGTGGTCGCAGTACTTGTAGAAGATGAGGGTGGCCCCCGCGGGCAGCAGCTCAAAGCGGTGAATGACGGCGGCACGGCCCCCGGCCACGAAGGCCGAGCTCAGCTCTGAGTCCACCTCCAGCTTGGCGCGGTCGCTGTGGAGCCCGGCCTTGTCCCTGCCGTCGATCTGCACCGTGCTGCCGTGCAGGGCGGCCGAGTAGGAGTCGGCCACGCGGGCGCTGAGGCAGCGCAGGGTCCGCTCGCCCCTGCGGGCGGCCGTGAGGATGATGATGGCCGGCTGTGAGTGCTGGGACGCGTTCAGGTGCTTCTGCAGGAACTTGCGCCCGCGAAGCCACAGCTGGGGGCTCTGGCCCGGAAACCTATGCTGCAGCTGGTCGAACTGGGACAGGAACGCCTCCACCGTGGGGTTCTTGCAGGGCTGCTGGGAGCTGGAGGTCGGGCTGCCAAAGCACAATATGCAGAGGCCGAGCACTACGAGGCCCACGACGACAAGCCCTGTTCAACAGGGGAGAGACATGAGACGGGGAGCAGGAGTCAGTCCCGAGCGACCTGCAGTGACATGCTGGAAAGCAGCTACAGTGGCTCTTTTTCCCCTCTCAGACCTTCCCCCCCGCACCAGGAAAGTGGAACAGGTTGGCCAGGAAAGGCAAAGGGGCTGCTGGGTCTGTGCTGTGAGACTCCCACTCCAACACACCAGGCGAGGGGGCTGGAGCTCCAGGGATGAGGGCAAGGCTACAGCTTCGTGCAAAACTTCCTGAGGGAACTGCAGCTGCCCACTGGCTTTCTTCTCTTTCCCCCTCCCCTGTTTTTTTTAGGGTTTGTGGCTGTTCAGAGCACCACACGTGGAGGTGTCTGACCCAGGTAAAGTGCTGTGTTCACTGCCCTCCTCCACGCTATGAGTGAACAAAGGCCACCGTGCTTCTGCTCAGAAAACACATGGCAGCAGGGTCCACACACAATGCCTCGTGTCCCTCTCCGTGCCAAAGCAGGGTCTCTTTCTAACAGGAGAAATGTGTGATGCAGATCGGCATCACTGCTCCTGCTTAGAGCCCCACAACAGAGCAGGGCTGCGCAGGGCTGTAATAATCAGCACCCCAGACCTCCCGGGACATCCCAGGGCGCTCACAGCATGATGAACACAATATGCCAGCTTTGGAGGCTGAACAGCTGCAGGGAAAGCTGCTACCATAGGCTCAAACTGAGCCTGTATTGAAGGGGATGTTTTTTCTCTCAAACCCTCAGAAGAGGCTGTGAAAGGTCCCGAGAGAGAAGAGTAATTTAATTAAATGTGCTTCATTACTTGTTCCTGGAGGATCAGTGCCTTCTGGTCGATGAGTAACATGCAAGGGAAGCTTCTTTTCCTCACCTTTCCACAGGAGGGACTCTTTGGCCTTCTCCTGCTCTGTGCTTTGGGTGGTGGCATTCTGCAGGCAAGACTGAATCTCTGGGTGTGGGGTTGTGTCCCCTGCAGCAAGAGAAAAGACATGTGCCACTCACTGCTGAGGGAACAGGTAAATGGAGCTGTGGTAAGAACAGCAGGAGCTCCCAGCTGAGGGAAGAGTTAGAAGTGAATACTGCTTTGGGTTAATGCTGCCCAAGTCCTGGCTCTCTCCTTTTGGACTGGGCAAGGAGAAAGACAATGCAGAGTGCAGTGTGGCTTCATGCCTTTCAAAGCATAACAGGAGCCAAGGAGAGAGAAAGAGAGAAGCCAATTAATTTGTTATATCTTCTTTCCTGCTTGACCCCAGAAAAGTGACAATGGCTACTAGAGATCTCGCCCAACTATTGTCCTAATGCCTATGGGAAGTGCAGGCCTGGGCACAGAGGAAGAGCAGCAGTGTGCAGCCACCAGCTCACCTTTTGGTCTTTTCCTTAACGTGCCTTGGGACCCACTCTCCTGTGTTTCTCGCTCTCTGGGTGCCTCTGGCTCCCAGTCTGGGAGGGTGGCACTGGTGCTTTTCTCCGCCAAGAGGCCCCTAGGGACATCTTCCACCCCAGTCACATCCAAGTGTGTCATTTCACTGCCACAGCTCCGTGCCTTGCTCGCTGACGAAGCATCTTCCTCTGCTCTGTGGAGGCTTTCACCCGGCCCGGTTGTCTCCTGGTGCTCCCATGTTTCCTGGTGGACAGGGCTGCCTCCTCTGCCGTCCACGTTACCATGGCCCAGCCCAGCTGCGGGGAATAAAATTCACAGACCTCTTTTAGCCCAAGAACCAACAACTCTTTCTCCTGCTCTGCCTCCTCCAAGCCAAGGCCCAAGTTATCAGGCCCAAGGGTGGGGAGAGACTCACCTTCATCCAAGTCCCCTTTTTCCAGTGGTCTTTCTGAGACACCTTCTCTTGTCTTGTCAGACTCTTCCGGCAATACTTCGGTTTCCTGGGGAGCTTTCTCCTCTACTGTGGGACCAGCTAAACCCAACAGTGTTGTCTCTCCCCCATCAGCAGTTGATTCACACACTGAAGAGTCCTCCTCTGGTTTGCAGGATGTCTCAGGCCACCTGCTTGTCACTTGGTGCCCAGAGGTTTCCTGGGTGGGCTCCTGGTGCTCAGGTGTTTTCTGGGTGGCCTCTTGGTGCCCAGAGGTTTCCTGGGTGGGCTCCTGGTGCTCAGGACGCTCTGCTGTGCTCCCCACCTCACCCTGGGCTGGCCCAGCTGTTGGGATCAGAGTTCACAAGCCCAGTGAGCCACACAGGAGTCAAGAATGCCCAGTGCTTTACCACCACCCACACAACTCCCAGTTCTGGCACTGCAGAAACATCTACCCCCAGTGAGACAGGGGAGAGAACAGAGTGACCAGAAGTGAGGAAAACTCTTGGGTTGAGATCCAGGCAGCTGAGTGAATGGAAGGAGGGAATCAGGATGCAAAGGCAATTGCTCACCACCTCCTACAAGCAGACTGATGCCAGGCCACTCTCCCAGCAACGGCCACCTTGGAAGCCACCCTCTCCTCCCTCTCTTCCTGTGCCCCAGTTTTTATTGCTGAGCATGATTCTACACTGAATTCAACAACCCTGTGCCCACCTTGAGTCCCTGCCCAGTCTTCTGCCCACCCCAGGGTATTGGCTGGGCAGGGGCAGAGGGCCTTGATGCTGTGCCAGCACTGTTCAGCAACAGCCAAAACACTGCTCTGTTTTCAGCATTTTTGTCTCTAAAGGCACAAATCCAAACCACAGCACTTACAGCTGCCATGCTAGAGCTAACTCAACCCCAGTTTGTGTCCTAGGTGTGGTGGGCAGGCGATTCCTTCATCAAGTGGTAGGATATGTTACCATATCTTCCACAGAGAGTGGGTTTTCACAGACAGCGATGGATTTGAAGAATTCCTAAGGCTGTTGTTGAGTACAGTTATGCCAGTGCACTTCAAGCATCTGTCTGAATGTAAAAGGCAATTCTGCTCATGCTCTGTCTCTGTTTCTGTCCTGGAGCTGCTCTCCCAAAGAGCCATGGCAACATTTAATTAGAAACAAACACTGGAGCAGGATTCAATAGAGAGATGCTGAGACTTAACAGCATTTGTGACATATTCTGACTCTTACAGAACCAAAGCGCAGCTCCAGTTTCAGGCACTATTTGTGAAAAATTGCTTATGAATGATCAAGCACTACAATGACGTAAATGATTATACTACAATTAGAATAAACACTGATAAAAAGGGCAAGGAACTCCCTTCTCATTTGAAAACAGAGAAAAAGCTGCACTTGTCACTTGTCAGAACATGTTTTTTACATTCTTTGTTGCTGATTATTACAGTAACACTTCTGACTAGGACAAACCTGAGCTGGTGATGGCATCACCGTATCACTGACACACTCGTAGGTACGAGTCATAACCAGGCTCCCATGGAATGTAAGTACACGGCAGAAACTGAGGCACAAGGAACTTGGAGATACCCTGCTGTTCAAGCTGGGCACAAACTACTCCTTGCCCTGCTTCTTCCAGAGTTTTTCCAACCAGAGATGGTGGAAAGCTGGCTTATTATTTCAGCATCTGCAGATGGGAAGCACTAGGATGTAGGGAAAAAAGCTCTTCCAGTTTGGATCCCTGTCTTCAGCATTCCTTTTGCTGCCGTCTCAGATACAGAGTCTAAACCTGCTGCAGATTGGCATCTAAAATGGAAAGTAACTTGTTCATCGTTCACCCTTTAGAAAATGATGGCAACTTGCTTTCCTCAGCCTGGAAAGATGGGATTCTTTTACTGGTTTATTTTTCTTTTGCACAGGTTTCCCATGTCACTGCTGAAAACTTCTGGCAAAAGGATTTTCCTAGCAGATGGAGTAAGCATAGGATTCACTTACCTCCAGGCAGATCCATGCTCGGAATGTCTTCCATTTTCCTTTTCCCTGTAGCTCTGGCTTCTGCACGGTTTGGTTTCACTTTCTCCAGTGTTCATACGGGGCTGTATCTCGCTGCTGTTCGAGGGGCTGACCGAGTCCTACCCTCCTCAAAGGCACCATCCTGTCCCGGACTGGGGAATTCCAACGAAACGCCCCCAAACCTGATAAGCAGAAACACAGGAGCAGTGATTCACCGTGGAGGAGGCTCCTCCTCCATGATTCCCGAGGTGAAAAAGGGCGGATGTCACCCATAACCATGAACCTTCAGCCCACGGGCTGTCAGCTCTTTGGCTCCCCGTCAGTCCAGGGGTTAACGCAACCCGCATTTATCTCGGGACATGCCAGGGGGGTGAGGCACCGCTTTCTCATCCCGACGGACTCCGCCGTGCTCCCGGACGGCAGGCCTGGAGTCCGGGGCTTGGCAGGCTGCCCCGGCCGCTTTTGGGCCCCCGGTACGTCACAGCCAGGCCGACCCGGAGCAACGCCCTGCTCCCCGCCTGCCTCCGGCATGCCGGACCGGGAGCCGAGCCGGCGGAACCAGCCCACGGGCTCGGCAGTGCCCTGGCCGGGGGCCGCGAGCCCGGAGCCGCAGTGTGGCTCCCGCACCCCTCCAGAGATAAACCCCCCGGCTAAAGCGCTTTGGGACAGGCACGGCCGGCGCCGGGCTCGCTGGGGTAACCCGGGACAGCCGATGGCTTTCCCAAGCACGGCTGAGGCGGCGCGGAAAAACTCCCAAGAAACTCTCCCCGCTGGAGAGCGGCCCGTGCGGTTTTCTGTGGAGGAACCTCCAGCCCAGCCTCCTCAGCAGCTGTTCGGCACAGGGGGACACCTCACCCCCAGCTCTATCCCTAACACACGATTTGGGGCTGCAGGGTGCAGGCGCTGCTCCACCGCCCGGCTCTCGTTCCTCCCCTCCCAGTTCCCGGCGCTGACGCTCCCGCAGGGGAAGGAAGCCAGCAGAACAAAGTGAAGCCGGACACTTACCCAGGCAGGTTCCGGGCCGGTCAGGGCGGCGATCAGAAGCAAAGGGGTGGCAAGAGGAGGCCAGCGCTGGCCTTTCCCCCTGCCCTCCTTCCCAGAGGCCCTTCGGTGGCCAGACACCCGCGCACAGCCCGGACCCTCGGCTGGAAGCGCGACAGTGAACCCTGCCCTGCCCCGGCTCCCGGCAGCCTGCTGGGAGCTGTAGTTTTCCCTCCCACAGTCGTTCTCGGGAGCGTTCGGGAAACAATAACTTCGGGGTTTTGGCTGTATTTCTGCGACTCTGTGGCTGTGCCATTTCCTTCAGGAGGCTTCCTGAATTCAGTAACAGTGTTGCGGATTGAAACGAGGAAACCACAGCGAGGGGGGCCGGGTTTGAGAGTTGATTTAGGAAAAGTACTACGAGAAAATCAACCCAAACACGTAGGTAGCAAAGCCCAGACTCTGGAAATGTCACGCTGCCAGTGCAGGGAGGCTGGGGAGGATGTGAGATGGAGGGTCTTCAGCATCAGCCTGGAGGGAAAGGGACGTGGAGCCCACCCAGTGTCCCCTGAAGTGGTCCAGAGACTGCAAACGGGGGAAAGGTCTGAGAGTGTGTGTGTCAGCCCCTGGCCTCATTCGGGCAATGCTTTTCCAAAAGATTATGTTCTAACTTGTGGTGCCTGCGCAGTGGCATGTATACGGTATGTTCCAACCCCTTCCCTATTCCCCCTGCCCAGGACACATTTCATGGAAAGCAGCAGCATGCAGCACCCCAGAGGAAAGGCAGCAGCACAAGGAGCAGAAGAACAGAGACAGCAACTCCCCTGGAATTCAGCTTGCTGCCTTTTCACCAGCATCCCCAGAGGAGCCCAGCAGCAAATGGCTGAGGCAGAACACAGGGAAAGGCAACTGAAACGGTGCTGGAAAGGAGCAGGCACTGAGTGGCTGGGACTCCTCAATCTGGGAAGCAGAGGGCTGAAGAGGGACATTTGACTAATGTGTTCGATTTGTTTCAATTTGACTAAATCCCCCCCTTACTAGTACCTGAGCCACTTGTAAAACAGGTAAGAGGTTGGGTTCAAATGGGCAGAAAAAAATCTTTCTTTATGCTGTGTGGAAGAACCCTTACTGGCCCAGGGAGCATAGAGGCAGTGTCAGAGGGGTCAATAAAACGTGTGTGCCACATTACCCAGGGGTGTCAGCATGGGCACCGGTATCAATACCAACGCTGCTGGTATCAGGAAGGTGATGAGAAGGTGAGGTGTGCTGGGCACAGCGCACGCAGCCAAGGCAGGACTGCACCTCCTTTCTGACAGCGGCTTCCTCCGTCACCTGCAGAGCCTGGGAGGGGACGGTGGCCACGGCAGACTCAGCACATTCCCTTATCATGACCAGCCTCTCACCAGGTGCAGCAGCGGCTGCAAAGCCAAGAGAATGGAAAAGCCGGAAGGAAAAAGTCGGCATGGCTGATCCACAGAGGCCAAGGTCACCCTGAGGGCCCTGCTCCTGGCTGCCATCAATCTTGCACCCTGACTTGATCTGCATCAGTAAGGAACAGCCAAGGAACAGCACAGAGGAGCTGCAGGTGTCAAGGGCTTAATAAAAATCCAAGTATTTTCTATCCCTCTGTCCCTAAAACCATCCCGTCCCTTCAACACAGCAGGTGTTTGGGGCTGAGGGCCCACCCTTTCCACAGAAGCACAAGTGTCACGAAACTGGTGGCAAGTGTGTGACAAAATTGGGATCATTTCAGCTTCTCCAGGTTGAGAACCTGGTTCCCAAAAAGTCGTTTGTCAGGAAAATTAACTGGTCAGCCTAGGGCATGAAGTCATCACAAAACTCTTACAAAAAGGGATCTTGACATTGTTATGTAGATTTTTTTTCCCGATGTGGTATTTGTTACATCCTCTTTTATTTTTTGCTTTAGAAAACAATGCTCAATGTGTGTGTTCTGCTTTTAGGGCTGAAAAGACTGACAATATTTGCTGCTGGTATAGAAGAAGGTATGTATAACCTATCTCACAAATATTCACTTGCTTTTGGGTGAAACTGCAGCATTTTACGGTGTGTTAGTGTCTTGGTTTGAACAGACAGATGTCTGTTAAGGGAAGGCAGGAGCCTCCCTTGGAATGGAAGATGCAACCCCCTTCCCTCTGAATTATTATAATTTTGAAAGCAAGGGCTTTCAGGCAAAGATATGGGGAATAGGAATAACAGTTCTTGTTGCTGTGGTCAGGGGGCAACATTCCCCGGTGGGTCCTTGGAAGGAAGGAGGGCTGCAAGCAGCTTACCGGGGCTTATGCAGTGTCTCTGGGCTACACCTCTGCAGGCAGCAGCAAACCGTAAGAGAAACACAGTATCTCCTTGATGGTGAAGTCAGGTTTATTTTGATCCAGCGCTGNAACAAACCATTTAAAGGAAAATAGATCACCACACCTCACCCTTTCTCTGTTCAAAAGAAAGGAGAAAGAAGTTCTTTTACTTTTATATATATATATATATGTATGTATGTATGTATGTATGTATGTATATATAACAAAACAATGATACAGAAACACTGGCTTAACCTGACAGAGTCAGGCTAACCTGGCGCCCTGCCGGGCAGGGTGGGGGTAGCAGTCCAATCAGGTGAGAGCTGCAGTTCTCTTTGAAGTGGTTCTGTTGAAGTGGGGATCATGCAGAAAAGGTCTGGTCCTCCTCAGAAAGTCCAGCGGTGGTTGTGTAGCTCCTGTCCTCTGGGAAATCCAGTGGGAAAGGCTCTGTCCTCTGTTGCAAAACTCCCAAACTTTATCCAGGTGGGAATGCTTGGCTCCTTCCCCCTGGGCGGAGCATCTCATAATGGGATGGTGAGTCATGAGGCAAGGCATTGATGGGCCCATTAACAGGAGATGGTCCAGGAGCGAGTTATCTGTGGGTCATGGGCAAGGCATTGTTGGGGCCATTAACAGGAGATGGTCCGGAGGGAGGAGGCAGGGAACATTGCTACACCTGGTTTCAACAGCTCATGAAGATGGTAATAGAATACACGATAACCCAGGACAGTTAGTAAAGCATTTAAGTTTTTTTTTGTTTTGAAATCTTTGTACAGAGAAGACAGGCACAGGAGTGGAGGCTGAACGGCACTTCCCTCACCCAGCCTTCCTGCTGGATTGCGCAGAGCATGCACACGCCTACTCCATTTAGAACCCTGAAAAATAGCCAAATAACCTCACAAACACGAGCACGGGTATTCCAGGGTATTGTAGATGAAGTTACTGCTGTTACAGCACTGCCTTCCTCATTCCTGACTTTTGTTGCGTGTAGAAACCCTTCAGTACCCGTACAGATTCGGGGCTGACCAAAGCAAGAGCAGCTCTGCTCAGAAAGACCTGGGGGTCCTGGGAGATGACAGGTTGACCATGAGCCAAGCACGTGCCCTGGGGGAATTGGGAATCTGGGGTGCATGGGAAGAGTGTGACCAGCAGCTCAAGGGGAGCGATCCTGCCCCTCTACTTGGCCCTAGTGAGGCCATGTCCAGAGTGCTTTGTCCACTTTTGGGCTCCTCAGCACAAGAAAGACAAAGAGGTGCTGGAGAGGGTCCAGCGGAGGCCACAAAGGTGATTTGGGGTCCGAAGCATCTCTCTAGTGAGGAGAGACTGTGGGAGCTGGGCCTGTTTGGTCTGGAGAAGAGAACACTGAGAGAGGATCTCATCAGTGCATACAAATACCTCAAAGGGGTCTCAAGGACGGTGCCAGACTCTTTTCAGTGACAGGATGAGGAGCAATGGCCATAAACTAAACCACAAGAAGTTCTACCTCAACATGAGGAAAAATTTCTTTACACTGAGGGTGGCAGAGCACTGGAACAGCTGCCCAGGGACAGCCTGGAGTCTCCCTCTCTGGAGACATTCCAAACCTTCCTGGAGGTGTTCCTCTGTCACCTGCTCCAGTGACCACGCCTGGAGCGTGGTGGACTTGATGATCTCTAGGGGTCCCTTCCTTGGCAGGCGTGTTGGACTGTATGATCTCTAGGGGTCCCTTCCAACCGGAACAATTCTGTCATTCCATGAATTAGTAAAAGGGTCTCTGTTTGTTTAGCAACTCATTTCCAAGGTGGTCTTGAGCTGCTTGTTGCCCTGGCACATAGGAGCACCCATGACTGCCTGGTTTTCCCAGCTTTGGGCAGCACACAGACATTTTTCTGAACTCAGTGAGCAGGCCAGGGGGGTGTGTGTGAAACAGGAAGGTGCTATTTCTTTGCTTAGAAACATCACAGAAACATAGAACAGCTCAGGCTGGAAGGAAGCTCAAAAGATCATCTGCTCCAAACTTGCATGGGAGAGGGAAACTAGAGGAGATCTTGTAGTCCCATCAAATCGCATCTTGAAAACCTCCAGTCACAGAAACTCTACCACGTGCCTGGGTAAAAATGCTTTATTAATGCAACTGAATGTGTTTTAAAATCCCTGTTTACCAGTAATGTGTGTGAACAAACAGGTAAGAAAAGTGAAATGCCCAGGGAGATATTCTAGATCTGATTAACCAAAATGATTCCCGCACTAAGGAACAGAGTAGTGCAACGTTCTCAGTGCCAGAGGATCTCACGTTCCTCAAAGCACCTCCTAGTTCCTCTCTCTGCTGTTCAGCTGCTATTTGTGCTTATTTTACGGGTTTTCCTGCCTCCGAGAAATGCACAACTGGCCGTGTTCCGCTACGATCGGGTGGCACGTAGAAAACACCCAGGTGGGGAGCGGAGGCGCCGGGCCCGGGCTGCCCTCGGGGGCCGCCCCCGCGGG
>WEIT01009729.1:204393-220607 GCA_013389985.1 Dryoscopus gambensis | reverse complement strand
GTGCCGTGCCGCTCCCGTCGGGGGGTGTCGGGACGGGACCGCGCCCCGGAAACAGCGCGGGGTCCCGGTGAGGCTGATGCTCCTGCAAGGCACTCAGGCCGGGGCCCGGTGGGCTTGAGCTGAGTTGCCGGCTGTGCCCCTCACCCGTTTCTCGTTTCAGGGGACGAGCATCACTTCGGGACCCCAGACTCCCTGACGCGACCCCCTATAAAGGCGTACAGATCGCCAGGTAGGGTTCAGCTCCCAGAACTCCGCAGTCCACGCCCTGGCCAAGGGGCCGAAATGCCCCAAACTTGGGGAAGTGGGGTTTATTGGGTTCTGGCTGCTCGGCAGGTGTGAGCGTGGCTCTGGCACGCAGGTGAGGAAATGCAGCTGTGGCTCTTACCCCGTGCGCAGGGGATGGAAGGAGGAGCACTCTCCAAAGGATCGGGGCATGCCAGGCACGCTGAAGCCCTTAGGGGGCTGTTTCTCCTAGTGCATCACTTGGAGCAGCATTTTATCACTGCATTCAAATTTTACTAGCACTGCTTGGTTTTGAAAGGCGGGATTTAAATAAGGTATCCTGAGCTGCAGAAATGAACCCCTCAGTGGCTGTGCTCCTTACAGGGAGCAGCATCGCCTTTGAGGAAGTGCACAGCTGGGGCTTGTCCTTCCTGTGAAACACCAGGCATGCTCTGGGACTTGCTCCTGGACACTGGGCTGGCCAGGCTGCTGTGTTGGCACTGTGTGGCACCTGCTTGTTGCTTTACTTGATGAAACCCGTGTCTTTGTCCAAACTATAGAAACGTCCTAGCTCAGTGTAACAGTCATGGGGCTTTAGCCAGTAATTCCACCAGGAAACTGTGAATAACTTGTACTTCCTTCTCCTTTACTCTGTGTGGGAGTGTGTATGTTATCAGTGTGTGGCAGTGCTCAGGGATGAGTTGGGCTAGCCTGGGACTGCGCTCCATTGCCATCTGTGCTCTTGTCACCAAGAATTGTCTGCTCGTGTTCTGCTCCAGAAGCAGAATTTCCAGGAGGCGTGGGAAAAAAATCTTATCTCAAGGAAGGAAGAGCAAGGTTATGAGCATTTCTTTAGGAAAATAGAGAGGTTTGTCTGTGAAAAAAGCAGTGGCAAGCTCTTGCTTCCACAGAGTGGCTAACAGGGTGTAATAGGCTTAGTGTTTTAAACGTGGCTGTGCTGCTTCAGGAATCACAGCTGAGGGTCGGGTTTTTAATTAGATGGCTCTAAAAATGAGGTTCCTCTCCCTGCCACCGTCCCCAGCTCTTAGCAGCTGTATTGGTTTATAGTCACAACAGGTAAAAGTGTGATAGGAGACTCTCATTGTTCATGTAGAAGCAGAGGAGTAGTTTTCCCCCTTCCACTCCCCCCATTTGTAGATGTGCAGGATTTTGCTTTTCCTGCAGAGTTTAGGGGATGGTCTGTGAGGCAGGGGAATAAGCAGGGTGGGTTGTTAGGGGAGCATAATTGTCCTTCTTCCCTGGGAACAGAATGGAAGCAAAACCACAGCTTGAGAAACTAGTTTCTGGCTTCTGCTAAGAGGTTTTAAATACAGGTTAGGCAACTTGCCTGAGGAGCTGAAAAGCTTGAAGAGCTTTAAGAAGAGCTTGAAGAGTTTTAAGAGCCTAAAGCCCCTTGCCTTGAATCAGGCAGCTTCTAGATCAGTGAGCTGAAGATATGTGGTAGAAATCTCCACGGAAGTTGTCTTACACAGACCTTTCCTTTCTACAACTTTTAAGAACTCTTTGAGACACAAAGAATACTGGTTGATGCCAAGAAGGGGAGAGAAGTCAAGAGTAGGGACTGCCTGAGTAGCACTCTTTAGATTCATAGATCTTTTTGGTCTTCTGGTCACAATTACTAGGGAGATTTTTCCTTGTCAAACCTTGGTGCGTAGAGAAATATTATGGATATGTGGTTTGGTATTCCTGAAAATAAAATAACTTGGTGAGTATCTTTGCTCTGAGCTTTGTGGGAAATCAGTCACTTAACAGTTTTTTCAGATGGATGTAAAACACAGGGGCCTATTCAGTGTCTGCAAATACTTTACTGCTGCACCTGTGACTTACCATAGTTTAAAACTTACAGCTTTTTCCCATTTTTTGTGGTTTGGGAGCATTCGGTGGTTTTGTTTTTCTCCTGTGTATGTTTGACATACACTGGTGTGCTGAAACTGCCAGGACGCTTTAGAAAAAGGCTGTTTTCTTTGTTGAAGTAAAATCACTAGACACTAGGTGGCAAGCTGTGCATTGCCCTTGGCATATGGTAAAAGAGCTACAGAAATACATGAAAACCCAGGAGAATCCTGGGCTGCTTAAAGAGTAAAAAGGCCCAGAGTGAATGTTAGAAAAAAAAAATGTACCAATTGTATTCTTCCCTTTGCTGTTTGCTCTGCTGATGCTTGATAGCTGTGCCATGATCTCTGTCCCCCAGCTGTTCCACAGCTTTTTATTCTATACTTGAGCTTTTTCTCATCAGCCCCTTGATTCTGGGATTGCACTTTATCCTTTCCTGCGTTTGGCTTCCCAGCCCTGACCTTTGCTCTGTGACCCCTGACACTCTACAGGGCATTATTCTTTCTAGTTAGTTACATGATCTGAGCTGGGTTTCACAGCTGAGCGACTCTAATGTGACAGACAGCTGAAAGATGTTGGTTTAGATTCTTCCCAGCTACCTGAGGGGTGAAATTAGGTTGCTGTTATGGATTAGGAGAGAACGAGACCTGACTAAAGGATGGCTTGGACTACATTAAAAGGGGACTTATTTTCTATATTTGCTTCTGTCTCTTTTCCCCTCTGCCCGGTGCTGCATAAGACAGCACAATTATTGTTTGTAAGTTGAGTGCCCAAAGCTGTGGGAAAAGCTCTCCGTACTCTCATGGCGTGTGTTTATGATTTACAATGAATCCCCTTAAGTGTAAGGAATTTCTTGACTCCTAGTATTCATGTTTTTAAGCCAAGAACTCCTGAAATTATTTTTTTTAAGAAGTGTGTGGTGGTGTAGACAGCTAAATTTCTAGTGAACTCAAATTTACCCTAAGCATTTCAAGTCTAAGTTTCTTTTTGTTGCATTTGGGAGTTCACAACTTGAAAAATCACTGATTTAGATCATGGATGTTCTGAAACTACATCTTAGTCCTTCAGATTTATGCTGTTGCTAATGCTCTCTTTGTTCTTTTTTTGCTCCTGACAGGTGGTACTACAGTTCACTTTGAGGAGAATCCAGTAAAGGGAAATGCAAAGGCCTATGACAGTAATGAAACTGAGAAACCAAACATTTATACACCATTAAAAGGTAACACCTTTTATCAGTACTTTTTCCATGGTGTCTCAAGTGATTGCTTAAATGTATTAAAATCATTCAGTTCTGTTGGGAAAGGGGGAGTTTTTGAGTTGAAACCCAAATGGATGAAAAAGGGTTGTTTGTTTGTCTTTTTTTTTTTTTAATAAATTTTCAGTGTTTACTCCTGCCTGAGCCAAAGTAAACTCGTTGTAGTATGATGTTAATCTNGGTGGTTTTGTTTTTCTCCTGTGTATGTTTGACATACACTGGTGTGCTGAAACTGCCAGGACGCTTTAGAAAAAGGCTGTTTTCTTTGTTGAAGTAAAATCACTAGACACTAGGTGGCAAGCTGTGCATTGCCCTTGGCATATGGTAAAAGAGCTACAGAAATACATGAAAACCCAGGAGAATCCTGGGCTGCTTAAAGAGTAAAAAGGCCCAGAGTGAATGTTAGAAAAAAAAATGTACCAATTGTATTCTTCCCTTTGCTGTTTGCTCTGCTGATGCTTGATAGCTGTGCCATGATCTCTGTCCCCCAGCTGTTCCACAGCTTTTTATTCTATACTTGAGCTTTTTCTCATCAGCCCCTTGATTCTGGGATTGCACTTTATCCTTTCCTGCTTTTGGCTTCCCAGCCCTGACCTTTGCTCTGTGACCCCTGACACTCTACAGGGCATTATTCTTTCTAGTTAGTTACATGATCTGAGCTGGGTTTCACAGCTGAGCGACTCTAATGTGACAGACAGCTGAAAGATGTTGGTTTAGATTCTTCCCAGCTACCTGAGGGGTGAAATTAGGTTGCTGTTATGGATTAGGAGAGAACGAGACCTGACTAAAGGATGGCTTGGACTACATTAAAAGGGGACTTATTTTCTATATTTGCTTCTGTCTCTTTTCCCCTCTGCCCGGTGCTGCATAAGACAGCACAATTATTGTTTGTAAGTTGAGTGCCCAAAGCTGTGGGAAAAGCTCTCCGTACTCTCATGGCGTGTGTTTATGATTTACAATGAATCCCCTTAAGTGTAAGGAATTTCTTGACTCCTAGTATTCATGTTTTTAAGCCAAGAACTCCTGAAATTATTTTTTTTAAGAAGTGTGTGGTGGTGTAGACAGCTAAATTTCTAGTGAACTCAAATTTACCCTAAGCATTTCAAGTCTAAGTTTCTTTTTGTTGCATTTGGGAGTTCACAACTTGAAAAATCACTGATTTAGATCATGGATGTTCTGAAACTACATCTTAGTCCTTCAGATTTATGCTGTTGCTAATGCTCTCTTTGTTCTTTTTTTGCTCCTGACAGGTGGTACTACAGTTCACTTTGAGGAGAATCCAGTAAAGGGAAATGCAAAGGCCTATGACAGTAATGAAACTGAGAAACCAAACATTTATACACCATTAAAAGGTAACACCTTTTATCAGTACTTTTTCCATGGTGTCTCAAGTGATTGCTTAAATGTATTAAAATCATTCAGTTCTGTTGGGAAAGGGGGAGTTTTTGAGTTGAAACCCAAATGGATGAAAAAGGGTTGTTTGTTTGTCTTTTTTTTTTTTTAATAAATTTTCAGTGTTTACTCCTGCCTGAGCCAAAGTAAACTCGTTGTAGTATGATGTTAATCTGCTTGGGTGTAAAACCTTAAGGTTCAAGAAAATGCAGGTTCCAACTTTGATAAACACCCAGCTGTGTGGTTTTTGAAAAGCAAAACAAAGAAAAGAGTAATGTCATAGCTGCTTCAAAAAACTGTTATGAGAGTGGATCTTTAATTGCCTCAGGCAAAGAAACCTCACCTTTTTAGAAAAAGAACCGTTTTAGTTATCTTTGACTTTAGTGGGGGAAGCTGACTACACCAAGTGATTTCAAACTGAGGGAGCCCTTTGCTCATTGCTCAGAGATTTTTCTCCACGTGTATTACAGAAGCAATGGAGAGGTAAAAAGAGAAAAAAATGGGACCATTTTTAGCCACAGGAGGTGGTTATGTGTCTTTTTAAAAGAAGACGTAAGAAGAATGATTTGTCATGTTGGCAGAAGCGGGGTGAAGGGCCGAATTAAGCCCCATCTAATAGGTAACAGTAGCTTTCTCCAGCTCAGAGGGGTGCAAGAGGCTGTTGGTATGCTGCAGGCTTGGTTTGGCAGCGCAGCATATCCTCCTGCCCTAATAAGCCTTGAGGATTTCATAGAAAGAGCTAAAAGCGTGCATGGCTGGTCTGTCTGACTCCGACCTCTGATGTGGTAACCGAGTTCTTCCATCTCTGCTTCGGTTTCAGAAATAAAGGCTGACTTCCTTGAGAAAAATCAAGGGTGCTACTCAACTTCTACACCACAGAGTAAGTAAAACAAGAGAACCTAGTCTTCCCCTGTCATTAGATGAAAAGGACAGAATTATTTTCCTCTGCTTCTGGTTTTTCTTGTGCCCTGGGACACTGTCTGGAGGAGGCAGATTCCAATAGAAGCTGGAGAAGGCAGCACACTCCAGTCAGAGCCTTTCTGTGAGGTTATTCAACTTGCTGACCACAGAAAATGCTCCACTTTCTCTTTTATTTTTCTTTTTGGAGTTGACTCACGGGACAGTAAGTGCAGAGCATGGAGTAGAGGCATTGTGGGGGTGGGCTGAGGAAGGGAATAAAACCTTCACCTTTTGGTGGTACTGAATGTCAGTTTGTACACAAACCTTCCCTTTTGTCCTTTCCCTGAGAAGTGGTGGCTTGCTATGATCAAATCAGTTGTTCTATACTCCTGGAAAGGAGCAGCATTTTTCTTTGCTGGCAAAATCCAGTCTGCTCATCTAATGACCAGCTCCCAGTGTTTCAGACTTTTGGTTGTTTTTTGTGGGCCTGTTGGGGTTGTTTTGGATTTGCTTTTTTTTTTCTCCTGTTGGAAGAGTATTTGAAAGACGAAGAAGAAAAATATTCTGAATTCTTAGTAATATCTTGGTGCTTGTTTCTGTCCTCAACAGGTATAGGTAGAGATAAACAAAGTTTTGTAAATCAGATTTCAGTCTGAAGAACCTGCAGGGGTTGTTTGGGGTTTTGTTTCTTTTTGTTTGTTGGTTTTTTTTTTAAACCATGATACCTTCAGGAAGAGAAGCTCATCTTGTGGTAGCTGTACATCTGCGAAACGCCGTTGAAAAATGAATTTATGCAGGGACTTCTCTATAGTCTGGTACTTTTACTTTTCTGTGCCACTGCAGGTGCTGCAGGAGTGGTTAGTTCAGTGTTGGGTGAAGAACTTCGGAAGATCACTTAAAACTCTGAAGTCTTTAAGGTGTCTGCAGAAGTTACACTTTTTGAGTGAAGCAAGACATAATTTACTCGGCATTTGAGCAAACTGTGTTGTAAATAAGGCATGATTCTTAGGCAGAGTAAGATCTGGTTTTAGACTGTTCATTGAATTATTTTTTCCTATAGTGTATGAGTTACAGCTGTCACCTAAATATGGAACCTAATCTGTGCAAACAGAGCTGCATTGTGAAGTATTACAGAATCGAGGTGATTTTGAGCTGTTAACTCTTAGAAGATCGAGAGAAGCTTAGACAGTGACAAGCACATGGCCGTGCCCCTTCGGGGTGGGGGGTTGAAATTACAGAATAGGGCACTTCATTAAGCCAGTTAAGCCCCAGCTTAAACCAGAGCTGCTTTTAGCACCTTCTGCAATTACATTCATACAGAAACAAGGCTATAGAGTTTGTTTCAGTGTCTTTAAATAACTACTGCGGGGTATGTTTGTTCAATTTATTCTCAATAGTGTCATTGACAGTGTCCTGATTTGGTTATATATTATTAAAGAGCCTTCAGCTTCGAGCCATTTGCTGTAGTTCACACGGAGCCAGAAATTCTCCTGTCTTTTTGATTAACTGGCTAAACGCTGACCAAAAATTGCACAGTATATATTCATACTGGTCTCTTGGGAAAGTTGTTCATAACACTTTATGGATAATGCCTCTTGTACTTTGCTGTCTGAGCCCATTTAAATAAATAGACCAAAAGTATATTTTGAAGTTGGAAGCTTGCATTTTGCTTTAAAAGCATAATTCATCCCAAGAAACTGACTGCTGATGAGGTAGGCCTCCAACCCAAGCTACATGGAGAGGGAAAATAAGACTATGCATTTAACATATTGCTTTGTTTTTGCTATTTGTATCTTGCATTATGTTGTTTTTCTAGTATGTCCATTAATTAAGTTTCCATTTTTTGTCTTTTAAAATTCTTGAGCAAAATCAAGAAACTTAACTGGGACATGGGATCCTTGTGCAGAAAATAACAGGTCGTTAAATCTCTTCCATTCTGTCACCTTGTACTTGAAATTGAGTGTTACTTGCATAATTCTTCAAGAGTTGAAAATCTTTGGGGGTGATTTGTGGTGGAGTGGGGACTTGTGCTTTCTGTGCAAGATTGTCAGGATGGTTTGGGAACTGGCATTTGGCAACTAGCAGAGATGGAGAGCTGCTTTGACAGCTGAGCGAGACTTTGCAGGCTAGTGGCAGTGGTGAAGGCGTCATTTTCCTTGTTCAAGATGAATCTGTTGAGCAGAAGGGGCGAGTGATGCGGAAAAGAACCGAAACCCTGTACCTGACACAGCCCCGCCTGGGATGAGGTGACAGGCTCACCTTTGCTCCCACTTAGCAGGACTGTGTTTGCTCCAGCGAGGTGCTTTGTTACCCTTCCTGCAAGCTTCGTGGAATTCTGTAGGTTAAAGCATAACCAAGAACAGCTTTCCATTGAAAGCAATGCAGTTTGGTGATTTCAGCTCCCTGCCGAAGATTGGTTATAATTGTTGGCTTAGTGTTTTCCTCATGTTCCTTCCTCAATCTCTTAACAGGCAGAAGTGTATCTCGGAATCAGTCCAGTAAAGAGAAGCAGTCACAGCCTTTGGCCAAAAGTAAGACTTCTGCTTTCACTTCTGTTTCATGCTTGTGTAACATTTAACCATTTTCATGCCTTTCCAAGTGTTACAGTTCTGGGGAGCTGGTGTGAAGCTAAGGGTCCTTGCCAGAACAGATGATTTGCTTGCTAGGACGTGTTATCAGCATGAAGGAGGGAAGGGTGTTGTATAATGAGTAACATTTTCATCTGAATTAAAAGTCTTTCATCTGTAATGTTTACAAGATTAAAACTGAGGCAGGGGCTAGTGGTGGTGTTACTTCAGCATTGTTGGTGTTGCTGTCCTGATAAAAGTTAGGGTATAAAAAGGTAGCAAAAGAAATGCAGTTCTTCCTGTTTCCAGGAAGATTGGTGTATTTTGTCACTCATTTTACTGGGAACAGAATCGAGCCTTTTCCTTGTAGTACGTGAAACAAGTGTTAATTTAACTGTCCAAATACAAAACCAAATCAAAATATCTGGTATTTGATGTGCACTGTTTGCTGTGTGTACTCTTTGTGAAGCTCACTGATCCACAGGCCACAATGTTTTCTGGTAGTGTTGACCACCAGTGTTTGAGATGCAAATACTGCTGCAGGAACTATTTTTATCCTTATGAGAATAGGAAAGAGAAATAACACAGAAACCTTTCTGGCGCAGCCAGGTTTTCTAAAGGACATTTTCTGCACAGCATAAATGTAGGAAAACCTCTGACCTTTTTCAGAACCATTTTAAGCTCGTAGTTTGGATTTTATTATTTATTGAATGGAATATTGATGAACTTTTAAGAGCTCCTTTTTCAGAAGAAGGTCTAATTTAGTCTTAGTCAATCTGGGAACATGTAAAAATGTTCTTTTTTTAAAATGCTGTCACTTCACAAAATTGCTTAAGAAGTTCAAAACTGTGTTCTGGTTTGTTTTGTGGTTTGTTTGGGGTTTTTTGACTAGATGGTCTTTTCTATGCTCTTCAACCACTGTACCAGTGTTGAGAATGGGATGATTTCACTGTCTCCTCTTATTTTCCTTTCACTTGTTGATTTTTGATGCCTTTTTAAAAGCATTGTTTTCTTCTGTTTGCTCCCTCTCTACATAGATAATGGTGAATTGCGAAATGGATTTCAGAAGTTGTGGACTTTGTTACTGGTTCTGTTAATTAGTGTCCCATTGCTTTATGTCCTGTGGAGTGGGATTCAAGGTGGAACCTCCTCAAGTAGAGATGCTGAAATTCTGCAAGAGTTTAGGACCCGGATGAAGAAACTAAAAGATACTTACCAGAGTCAGGACCCCAATCTGTGGAGAAGAGCCCACGTGCTCCTTGAGAAACACCTTAACTCCTCCCATACGCATCTGGAGCCGGCTATCTTGCTGCTCACGGCTGGCCGGGAGGCTGAGAAGGCCCTGAGGTGCCTGAGTAACGAGATCGCCGATGCTGTTGCCTCCTCCCAGAACGCCACTACGATCAGGATCAACGGCGTGGACAAGGCTGTGCGGGACAGCGACGCTGTCAAGCTGGAGGTGGACACGGAGCTCAGCTCCGGGTTCAGAGAGGGCAAGAAGGTGGCAGTGGTGCATCGGTTTGAGTCGCTGCCCGCAGGCTCCACCTTAATCTTTTACAAGTACTGTGACCATGAAAACGCAGTGTTTAAGGATGTGGCCCTTCTGCTGACGGTTCTCTTGGACGAGCAGTCGCTGAGAAAGAGCTTCACCTTTCAAGAAGTGGAGGAGAAGGTCCGGGATTTCCTCTGGGCAAAGTTCACTGGTTCAGATGTTCCTAGTTCTTATAATAGCATGGACACAGATAAGCTGAGTGGACTGTGGAGCCGGATATCTCATCTTGTGTTGCCTGTTTGGCCTGAAAAGGGCCTCCCTCTGGAGGGATGCACATAAAAGTTGCTGGAGAGCGCTTGGGAAAGGAGGAAGACACAAAATGAGTGTTGCAAGGCAGAACAGGGAAGAACTTAGTGTGGCTGCTGAGCTCAGGCAGCAGCAAACCAGTCCTTTCTGTGCAGAGGCTTCCCACCAGCTGGCAGGGTTGTTTCTGCCAAAGTAACTGGGACTTCTCTAAGTAAACTACAGAGTGTGAGCAAGGAACTGGCTGGCTGTTGGTAAATCATATTCAGTGATGCATTCAGCCTTGGTGTCCTGGGGCTGGACATTGCTGTGCATCAGTGCAGAGTCACTCATCTGCCTCCAAACCCATCCTGGTGCACTGTTGGCTTTGCTGTGAGGATCCTTCTCTGGTGGTGCATAAAGCTGGTATCACATTTGACAAGGTAACAGAATGTAAAAAACATCACCTTCATCTGCCAGAATTGCTTACTTTTCCTCTAACGTAAGAAATAAACTGAAAATGATGATAAAGTGATGTGAGTCTAAGCACAAGCTTTTTCCTGATCCATTAGATCACAACATAGATGCAGCTATCTCTAGCCACTTGTAGAAGTGGCAAAATTGCTTGAAAGATCTTGTAGAGAACCTTTCAGCAAGCATTCTTTCCTTAAATGAGCCTGCCCCAAACAGTTCTGGAGAGAGAGAAAAGCTGACGTACAAAGGTTGCTTAATGTCAGTTAAATAATCCCTCAGTACGTCTTTGCCTGGCTGCTTGCAGGAGTTCTCTACTCCTTTTCAAAGTTTTGCCAGTCTTAAAATTTGGATGGAAATGACAAAATGTCAGCCCTGTGTACATATTATCTCCTTTCCAAACAAAACTTTAGGAAGACATAGGTTATTTCTCATTTTACTAAGATAATTATTTTTGCATTGAGAGAATCTATTTATTTGTGGTACTTGATATCCTAAAAAAATAACTTTTCTTCTTGTATCTGTGTATAACCTGCTGCTTGCTGTATAAATTTCCAGCAAAGAACAGATCTGCAAAGCATGCTTTTAAAATGTTTTTTAGTCTCGTGTCAAGAATTCCTCACACCAGATTAAAAACAAGTACCTGTTTCTATTGTTAAGTATTTTGTGTAAAAAAATAAAAAGAATAGCAGCACTTCCATTTCACTGCTGTTACTTCGTGCTCTGAGCTATTGGCCCATGTACATTTAGTTCTGTTGAGTATGAAGGAATGTATGAAGATGCTCTCAAATTAATAGGATGTTTTCTCATAACAGCTGAGAGATTGGGCCCATCCTTCATTCCCAGGCCCCTTGAGCTGTCCTGTTGCAAAAAAAAAAAAAATCTTTTTCGACCAGGAAAACCTGTTGAGGAGCTGGAACTTCTGGCTTCTTTGTGCAAGGCAGGGTTGGGGGTGTTAAGTGGAATTGACCAAAATCACCTGAAGCATATAAAAGAGCAGAGTTTGAGAGACACAGAGCTGTGGTCACTTAAACCAGAGGTGGGTTTGTTCTAGCTATTGAGAGCCAGCAATGGATGATGCTTCCTATTTTAATAGGCAGAAATAAAAACAGTAAGAAGACATGGAAGTGCTGTTGTTCTGGATGTTTAATAGCTCAGGAAGGAAAAGATGGCATTTACACTTTCAACATTTCACTGGATGAATGTTTTTTATTAAAAAAGCCCAACAACTGTGACTTATTTTCAAATGTGTCCTCATAGCATATTTGTTTGTATATTATGTAAACTATTTTAGTAATGATTCAAAATAAACACACTTGTTTGTTTTATAAAGCTGTTTTAAGACTTGCCAATTGAATTTTAAGTGGTCAGACTTTTTTTTTCCCCCATGTTCAAATTGCTCATTTCACCTTTGACCAACTACAGATGCCTAAAATACAACCTTTGGCAAAATTTAGAACTTCTAAGAAACTTAAGTGGAGTGGTAGATACTGTGATGCAGATGCATGTATTTCATAACATCAAGGCTTTTGTCTAACAGGGAATGTTTCGGGAAATGGCTGTGAGTTGTTTTTTACTTGGTGTTCTTGTGTTAATTCCCCAGTTCTGATTTCAGCTGGAACTAATGATAAGATATGGTTCACTTGTTTCATTAGCCCAGTACAAGAGTCAGCAGCTGACAAAAGGGATGACTTCATTCTTGTTCCACTCCTAGCTGCATGTTCTGTACCTTTGCTGTTGCAAACCAGTGCACTGTGAACTGACTGTGGGGACAGTCTTACTGAAAAGTAAGTTAAAAATTGTCAGAACTGGCCACCACAAAAAAACCGACCAAGTTGTGAGATAAAGACAGGAGATTGCATGCACATACAAATAAAACATATTTAATACAGGTTATTTTCTGTTTCTAAGACTTCTCTTCCTTATAGGTAAAGAGGTATATTCCTGGTTCAAGAGAAAATAGTGTCTGGAAACTAAAGACTTAATGTTGTGCTAGCCAAAGGAAAATCACTTTTTTCTTCTTGTTGTGAACTATAGGGAAAGCCTACAAAGGTGTATTTCCAAATGTATTGTGCTGCTTAGTCTGAAAAAAAATGGAAAACAAGATGGTATAGTCAGTTGCCCCTTCCATAGGTGGTAGAAAGGCTCGGGATTGGAAGACTCTTCCTGCTCTTAAAGCAGCAGGTCTTTTTGTAGCTGTTTGTGGCTTTGTCCTTAAAAGGCTCTCATTGAATATCCACAGGTACTTAATGCAGATCTCATTAAGCAACTCCTACTCAGCCAGAGGTGAAGAGTAATGTCTGTCTGTGTTCCTCACAGGCAGCTGATTACTATCCTCCTTGTATAATTATTTCATTGCCTGGGGCAAACGGAGCCATTTGATGTTTTCCAAACTGTAAAATAGTTTGGCTCCTTCTAGAGAAATCTCACTTGTGAAGTTGAAGCGTCCCTCACCGTCAGCAGACCAGGAACTTAGTTTGTGACAGGCAAAATGTGGTTTTACGGAGCAAAGGCACCAGATCTGCCTTGCGACCAAGAAGGGGATTTTTCTTCTTCTGTGGCCTTTAGCAAAAAGGCTTCGGGTAGAACGTGATATTTTGCAGGGGCTGAACCAGCTACGCCCCAAGTTGCAGACAAGATTTCCAGCACTGCAAATTGCACTGGAAGTGGTGCAAGTGCTCCTTGGGCTGCGAGCAGAGGGAGCTGCAGCCGCTGAGAGCCCCTCGCAGGTGGGAGGGGGAGCGTGGCCCCTCTTGTGCTGCTCCTGCAGTCACCTGCGGGCGCTTGCAGGGCAGAAATACCTTACTGCCTTCAGCAGTGCATGTGGTGGTGAAAGGGACGCAGAACAAAGCACTGCCCATCTGTTGGTACCTTGTCTCTCACACCCTGCTCTGAGTCACACTGTGCTGTGCTGAGTTTGGAGCATGCTAAGCAGGTTTGGAAAAAGGAATTAATTTTTCCCCCCATTTTTTCACATCAACAAAATCATACTCTCTTCAAATTAAAAAAAAAACAAACAAACAAACAAAAAAACAACCAAAAAAACCCCACCAAAACCAAAACAACCAAACCCACAAAAAGTTGTGGTTTTCATATCCTTGTTTTTGAGCATTATATCTGTTTTGAATGAAAAGTCTGGCTCAAACTGAGCGCAAAAGGTAAGGTGAGAACTCGCTGTTAAGGTAGGCATAAAAATATTTGCCGTAGAGAACACAGCTATATGCACAATCTGCAGTGCAAATGCCAGCATGCTGCATTTAGGAAGAAGAATCTGGCTCTGGAGGGGTGTCATGGTATGTGAACAACTTGCCAGATTCTGTGTTACGACCCTGTAGTACAGTTGGAAAACTGTGGGAAGAAATCTGAAGTGATGCCTTTATTTTATGAGAGAACAATTTTCCATGCAGTGTTCCTGCTGTCAGATGAACTGCAAAGTTGTAGGAGTACAGAGAAGGGAGGAGGGCGTCCTGGAGTCCTCACAGCTGTCCTGTGTCCTGTTTTATTGTCAGCTCCTGACAGTTGGATTTATAATTGCATGCCTGGAAAATCTCATTCCATGTCCAACAGGTGGAAGCACCCTTCCCCAAATTCCTCCATGGCTCTTGGGAGCCACGTCAATCAGGGAGAGGGGGGAGGGAGTCTGGGGGCTCTCGGCTGCAGTAGCCAGCTGCCCCCTTCTAATTTTAGACAGGGTGTGCAAGAACAGTGCGGAGTGGAAAACTTTCCAAATCTCTCTCTTAAAGCTGCAATAACCAAGTTAGTGAAAGATGAGAATGTGGCTCTTTACTTGTAACTTACTGTGTGCCTCCATGCACCACCTCCAGTGCCGGGGCAGTGCTCGCTGCCATTCCCTCCGCTGCTCTGCCCTTCAGGGAGCTCGTCCAGCTGGAGTGTGTTCAACTCCTCCTCTGCCCTCAGCTGTGGCTCTTCGCAGGTAAACGGTTTCTTTATTTCTGATCACCGAGAATTTCACGAGATGACTGCATTTTCCACAAGAATGTCTTTCTCGTTTTCCTCCTCTCCTCGGGTAAGATGTTTGCCCAACAGAGCCGTCCACTCATTGTAAGGGAATCTTTGAAAGTGCAATCTAAAGTGTTACAATTAGGTTCCACTGGCAGATACAGAGAATAAATAGAAGCAAAACCAGAATACAAACACCGCCTTTTAATTTTATTTGACTGACTGAAACCAAATGATTTCCATGTTTGAGAAAATCCTAATGTGATGCCTAGTTTGCCTGAAGATGAGAAGGAGGAGCGTGAAACTAGACTAACTGCTTCCAAGCAAAAAAGAGAAACTATGTTTAAAAGCATAATTAACGAGTCAGTGCATTACGAAAGTGCTGAATAATTTAAATAGGCTGCCAGTCCAGCAATATTAAGCAGTAAATTTAAGCAAACACTATGTGATGATGGGGAATGTAATAATTTCATTTGCCCTAGTCTGCAATCGGGGCTCCCATACATTGCAGCAATATTGTTTTCATTGACTGAAATTGCCATTATTATTATTGTTATTACAGTCTCCTGCATTTGCGAGCAGCAAGTTGCTCTTTGAGGACTCGGGAGGGAATTTGGTACTACTTACCACTTTTTCCCATTGGAGCTGTGCTTGTCTTTCCATGTTCACGCATTTTTTTCCCCCCTCATCTGGCAAAACAAAGTAACTTCCAAAGGCTTAACCACTGACATCTCGAGCTTACCTCTTCTTTCCAAGGAGGTATGCTTATGCAGGAAAACATACTCTGTAATTAGTTTGTATATGTAAAAGACCTAAATTAAGGCTAAATGAGTATCCTGTAATTGTGATGTGATTAAGTTCTGCATTGCCTAAACCTCACAGCTGTAATCTCTCAGTGTTTAGGGTGTTTTCCTATGATGTTCCCATACCGGAATAACTTACATGCAAAATGTTGACCACTTACCAGAGGAGAGGCTATGTAAAAATAGTTTAATCCCTTTTGGTGAAGTAAAAAAAAAAAAAAAAAAAGGGAAATCAGTAGCTCCAGTAGTTCCTGTGATCCTTTAGTATTTGGGGTAGATAACTCTCCGCCCCCGTGCTCCCCCGAGAAATTTGGCACCGAACAATCACACTAATGACTGAAAACCAGACTGGGGAAGTTCTAGACAGGCCCTGGAGGGAACATTCCCAAAATAACCGTAGGAAGAAATTCTTTTTTCCTATTCTAATAACTTTCCTTCTTCAGTGGAAATAATTTTGCTATAGCTGGATAATATCGTAGACCTATTTTTGAAACGTGGGTGGTTTTAATGCATCTTCGGGGTGGAATCTATGCCTTAGAAGTCAGTATACTAACAAATTCTTCTGTGTCTATAATGAATGCTAAAAGTGAAATGAAGCCCGTGGTACTCAGTCATGTCTCTGAAGTTCTGCAAATGTTTATTTAAATTTAAATTTGGGAGAGTGTAATTGGAGACGCTTTCATTTGAAAGAAAAAAAAAATTGAATTATTTTTCTAAAGATGACTTAGCTATGAACACAAATGACTAAAAAGCGGTGCCCTAGTTTCGGCTGGAGCCGCCTCAGGAATGCCAACATCAGCGCTGGGTTTAATTAGCATTGCCAAGTCCTGGGCTCGCACCAGCACCCAGGGCTCTGCATGTAAAACGCCAGGGGACTGACCCGGCAGGTCAAGCCTGTTGAACTGTGGAGAACTGGGGAGAAATAAAAGCTTCGAGGGAAATGCTGGCGAGCGAGGCTCTTCCGACGCTGAGGGAGGGCAGGGCGGCCGCGCCGCACCCAACATGGCGGCCGGCGC